>JAGFNQ010009493.1:0-43198 GCA_024364735.1 Boesenbergia rotunda
AACAGGTTTTGATAGTTTTGAAAGTTGAAAGTTTATTTTAAAAATAATTAAATTTTGAAAACTTAATTAATTTTGAAGACGATTAAATTTTTTGAAAAACTTAATTTTGAAAACAATTAAATTTTTTAAACGAAGTTTAAATCTACAAATAACTGAATTTTTGTGTTAGATTCGAATTTGACAAAAATTAATTTGAATTTGAATTTCAAAAATTAGCTTCCAGGTCTTGGCGAGGCACTAGGCCTTCTTTGGCCGTAGCCTTATGGGATCATCCACCCTTTCCTTGACAAAGTCTTTTAATGAAATTTCATTTTCAAAATTATTCTTTGAAAAATTTCTGGTCTAACTAGTTTGGGTCTTGGATCGGTAACTTTGGCTAGTTCCGCCAAATTGGCTTCCCTAACGTACTATCATCTCACCTCCACCCAATACTATGTTGTCAAGTTTCAGTTAAGTGTGTTCAGTCCTTATTCTAACCATTTCTAATTTTAAACATGGTAAATTGTAAAAATTTTAAATAAACAATCAATCAAACAATTTGCAATCAAAAAATTAAATTTTAATGAACTATAAATATTGTTTTCAGTTTGGCTCCCCCTGGACTAAAGCCACGGTGATGGTTAGGCAAGATGTGAATCTTGTCCTTGGGGATCCAATACTGATTTGATCCAGTTGGTTGGTTCAGGCACAGTTTAGGTACCCATGCCTGAATTTTTCCTCTGGACTGATTCAGTACAGCCAAATATGATCTTTGTCGGGATTTGGTTCGGTAGCCAAGTGCGGATCGATTTAGAACGGACTTCTGTTTCCCAAGAATCATGTCAAGATTTTTGAAACCAGAAGTAAATCGTTCTAAGGCTGATCTAAGATCCTTAACCTGAGTTTTCAGGGAGGAGTTTTCCTTTTCAAGTTTTTCAACTTGAGTAGGAGTTCCTTCCTGAACCTTCTCGGTTAAGGATTTAGAGTCAGCTCCCTCTTTCAGGAGTTTTACTTCCTGTCGGAGGGACTCGACTCGGAGTTTGGCTTTTGCCAAATCTCGAGAAAGAAACGAAATTAATTCGGTTAATTGACATCTATTAAAACCAGTTACCTTGATTTCGCCGTCTTCTGTGAAAGTTAGCTCGCCGTCGTCCTGTTCTGATTCTGACTCAGTCTCGACTTTTTCTGAGGCGGTCAGGGCTAGTAGGTTTGACTGGGGTGCTTCCTCTTCTTCTTCTGAGGATGATTCGTCCCAGGTTGCTTGGAGTGCCTTTTTCCTTCTTGTCTTCTTGGACTCCTTCAAATTTGGACATTCTGTCTTGTACTGGCCCTTCTTCTTGCACTCGTAGCAGGTTACGTTGGGCTTGTGTTTGTCATTTGATAGTTCAGCTGGTTCATCCTTTCTTCGGCTTGTCCTTCGTGTGTTGGCTTGATTTTTCAATTTTTTGTAGTAGCTTCGGGCCAATCGGACCAGCTCAGATTGGTCTCCTTCTTCATTTTCTTCATCTGAATCAGAGTTGGGCTCGGGTTGAGTTTGAGGTTTCTTTTTTTGTTGATTTTCCAGTTTTTCCTGCAAAAAAGGCAATACTCTTCTCGGCCATATTGCAGTTAGTCTGCTCATGAAGTTCTAACTCAGAAAATAATTCATCTAATTTAATTTTGGAGAGATCCCTTAAAACCTTGTATGCATCTACCATAGATGCCCACAAGGTATTTCTAGGGAAAGCGTTTAGGGCATACCTTATTAGGTCACAGTTTTCGACCTTGTGACCTATCGTGTGAAGACCGTTCATTAATTCTTGGATGCGTGTGTGGAGTTGGGCTGCTGTTTCGTTGTCGGCCATCTTGATAGTGTACAATTTGTTCAGGAGCAGATCCCTCTTGCTGATCCTGGTGTCTGACGTTCCTTCGTGTAGCTCAATCAACATTGCCCATAGCTCTTTGGCACTGTTGAAGGGGCCTACTCGGTTCAGTTCTTTCTTTGTCAGCCCGCATTGTAGGGTTTGTGTTGCTTTTGCATCGGCTTCTATTTTGCGTTTTAGGGTGTTGTCCCACTCCGAGTAGCTTTGTGGTTGTCCTTCGGCGTCTTTGGGGATCTCCAGACCGGACTGGATGATGATCCACATATCCTCCTGAGTTTTCAGGTGGACCTCCATACGACTTTTCCAGTAAGAAAAGTCTTCTCCACTGAAAAGTGGAGGTCTAGCGGTCCTGAATCCCTCTTGCATGGCCATTTTAATCTGTAACAGAAAAACGAACAGAAAAACAAATTTTCCAAGACTAGGTCTTGGATTAGTAGTGCTGGATAAGAGAATAAGATATCGAGGGATGTTGCACCAACCTCGATTAACAAAAAAAATTAGAAAAAAAATAAAATGAATTCGAAAATAATAAAGAAAATCTGAAAAGAAATTTTCAAACTGGTGGTTGCACCAAGTTTGAACTTCCCCGCTCTGATACCACTTGTTGGATCGATAGGACCGATAGAGGGGGGGGTGAATATCGGTAAACTTTTCGAATTTATGGAGAGAGCAATTTGCACGGCGGAAAGAAATTAAAACACGCGAACACAGTATTTTTTACTTGGTTCGGAGCCTATGTCGACTCCTACTCCAAGGCCCACGATCGTTGATCGTTTACTTTGGGCAATTCTATATGAACGCAAAATCAGTTTACAAAAATAGATTTACAAGTATAGCACCATAAACTTTTAATAAAAAAAATCTCTTCTTTTACCGACGTCCGGTTGTAGGTTGACTTTCCGGAGCAGCGGGACGTCGTCGCTCGAGTTGGGCAGTTTCCGGAACAAGGCGTGAGCACAGAAGAGCGTGGAAGCTTTGGTTCGAAGTTCTTATCAAAGGCTTGGGCGTTGGGTGCTATTTATAGCATTCCGGGCCGCCCTGGACGTCGGGGGCGCCCTGCCACGTGTCAGGCGATCCACTTTTAGCTCGGTCAGACGTTATCCCATCCGAATAGGGATAAGTTTGACTCTGGGGGCGCCCTGGTCGCAGAGGGCGCCTTGGCTGACTTCTTCCGCGCAGAAATCTCGGCTGTGGATAAAGAAGCTTCGCAGTCTTGGGCGCGGGGGTGCCCTGGCTGCTGAGGGCTCCTTGGCTGACGAGGGCGCCCTGGCTGCTGAGGGCGCCCTACCCAGTAAGCAGCCGAAGCCCTTTTTGCTTCACTCGGTTCTGGTTCACCTTGGGGGCGCCCTGGACACTCAGGGCGCCCTGCTCAGTTGCTGCCTCACTCCTTTGAGGCTCTCTGAGTTGCAGACACACATTCCTTCGGTCCTGCATCCAGGGTTAGTCCAAAACACAATAAAACAATTAGTTTATATAGCCTTAGCTGTCTTGGTTCTGACTTTGGTCTCCAAAATGGAGCCCTAGGTCGAACCGACGCCTACTGTTCCCTCGACGGGGAACGCGTCCTCACCTACTCCTCTCGGGAGAATTTACCTGATGCCAACCGCTCCTTTGGTTGGACTTTTGCCTGTCGGTCCTTTGCCAGAGCTTGGATGCCGAGCTGTCCTTCGCCCGGTGCCTAGCAGTCCTTCGCTAGGGCTTTTTACCCTGGCATTCCTTCGCCAGGTGCCTAGCATTCCTTCGCTAGGGCTTTTGACTCTGGCATTCCTTCGCCAGTGCCTAGCAGTCCTTTGCTAGGGCTTTTCGCCCTGACATTTCTTTGCCAGTGCCTAGCAGTCCTTCGCTAGGGTTTTTCCTGTACACTAGAGTAACTTGTTAGACAACAAGTAAGACTTAACTTTTGACCTCTGTTGCCATTATCAAAACACAAGTTTGACTTTGGTGCATTCTGCACCAACACAAAGTAGATATCCGGTCTCGTACATAACATTGCATACATGAGGCTTCCTACAGTCGATGCATAAGGATCCACCTTCATCTCATCTATCTCCTTTGATGTTTTAGGACACATCTCCTTAGATAGAAGAACTCCATGCCTGAAAGGTAGAAAACCTTTTTTGGAGTTTTCCATGCTAAAATGAGCTAGGACAATGTCTATGTATGAAGCTTAGGATAAACACAATATCCTTATCTAGCTATCGCTTATAACCTTGATCCCAAGGATGTGCCCTGCTTATCCCAAGTCCTTCATATCAAGCTGTTGGGACAACCATACCCTTATGTCTGATAATATTTTGACATTGCTGCCAATGAGCAAAATATCATCTATGTCTAGTACAAGAAATACCACTACGTTTCCGTCACATCTCTTGTATACACAAGACTCATTCAGACTTTGAATAAATTTATATGATTGGATTTCCTTATCAAAGCAGATGTTCTAAGATCTCGAAGCTTACTTCAATCCATAAATGAACCGATTAAGGTTACACAAGATGCTCTTTGCCCCTTGCAATGAATTCAGAATCCACAAATTCTATCTCAGAATTCATCGTCCTTTGCCAAGATACCGCATCTTTATCTTGGAGTGTCTCGTCATAGGTCCAAGGATCAGGTTCATGTTTGCCAGGGACTAAGTCTAATGACTCACCCATGAATATGAATTTATCAGGTTGTCTAACAACCCTCCCACTATGACGATGTACCACCTGTGTATCCTCTGTGATACGTGGTGCAGCCACTTATGGTATGTCCTCATGTATCGTTGGTACTAAAGTCAGATCTTCCCCTCTTAATTCCTCAAGAATAATTCTACTCATGGGCTTGCGGTTCATCACATAGTCTTCCTCTAAGAATCGGGCATTCGTGCTAACGATCACCCTCTGATCCTTAGGACTATAGAATAAGCCACCTTGCGTTCCTCTAGGATAGCTTACGAACAAGTGTACTTCTGTACGAGATTACAACTTATTAGCATCTCCCTTCAGCACATGTGCTGGACTACCCTAAATACGAATATGTTTTAGACTAGGTTTTCGCTCAGTCCACAAATCTGTGGGAGTAGAGGGTATTGACTTAGATGGTACCAAGTTCAGTATGTATGCTGCCGTTTCCATAGCATATTCCCAGAATGAATCTGGCAACTCAGAGTAACTCATCATTGATCTAACCATCTTCATAAGAGTCCTATTCCTTCGCTCTACTACACCATTCTATTGGGGTATACCGGGTGCAGACAATTGGGATTGAATCCCAGCCTCTGACAAGTAAGTCCTAAACTCTCCCAAGAGGTACTCGCCACCACGATCTGATCGTAATGTCTTGATACTTTTACATTGATGTTATTCCACATCAGCCTTAAATTCTTTGAACTTATCAAAGCATTCAGACTTGCGACGCATTAAGTAAATGTACCCATACCTTGAATAATCATCTATAAAAGAGATAAAGTACTCAAAGCCACCTCTCGCCTGGATAGACATAGGACCACACAAATTAGAATGAACAAATTCTAACACATCTTTGGCTCTATACCCCTTGGCCTTGAAAGGCCTCTTGGTCATCTTACCTTCCAAACAAGATTCACAGGTTGGGAAGTCTTCCACCACCAATGAACCCAAGGGTCCATCAGCTATCAACTTTTGAATCCTACTAAGATTAATATAACCAAGTCTTACATGCCAAAGATATGTTTAGTTCATCTTCGAAGCTTCTTTTCTCTTATGGTTAGATGATGAGTTATTTACTTCTATTTGCATCGTGGGAGATTTTGATTCTAAAGTGTACAAATTACCAACCATTGCACCAGAACAGATAATCTCTCTATTTCTTTTTATAACAACTCTGTCATTAAAAGAAATAGAAAATCCATCCTTTATTAATTTAGAAACTGAAACAAGGTTCTTTCTAAAAGAAGATACATAAAAACAATTTCTTAAAACCAAAACTTTATTCCTATTAAACGATAAATAAATGTCTCCCACTGCAACAGCCGCCACCTTCGTAGCATTGCCCATGTAGACGGTAATCTCTCCATCAGCTAGTCGTCGGGTTTCCTGTAACCCCTGCAAAGAATTGCAGACATGATCAGTGACTCCCATATCTACACACCAGGTATCGGTAGATAACACCGCTAAACATGTTTCAACGACTAAACAAAAAGATATACCTTGATTATTCTTCTAACGGTAGGGACAGCCCACCTTCCAATGTCCAGTTTGCTTGCACATGAAGCACTTGCCTTTCGGCTTCTTCACGCCATCCTGAGGTCCCTATAATCCAACCACTTTCTTTTCTCCAGCTTGTTTCTTCTTCTTCTTGCCTTTCGGTTTAGAAGTAGAAACCTTCTGAGCAAGCAAAGCATGTTCACTCTGAGGAGAAAACCCATTTGCTGCCTAGAGTTCTGTTAGAAGTTCCGCCAACGAATATGTACATTTGTTCATATTGTAGCTTAGGCAAAACTGCTCAAAACTCCTTAGTAGAGATTGGAGAATGATATCGACCTGAGTTTCCCCATCGTTTTCCACTCCAAGGACTTCCATCTCATTTAACCGGTCCATCATTTTGAGAACATGTTCCCTCACGAGCATACCCTCAATCATGGTGGTTGTCATCAAGCTCCTCATGGCCTTTTGCCTAGCGGCCCGATTCTGATGTCCGAAGAGTTCTTTGAGATTGAACGTCACATCATAAGTAGTGGAAGAAGCTTGATGTTGATGTTGCTGCACATTTGACATAAAAGCCAAATTGTGACACTGCGCCATCTCGTCTGCTTTTATCCATTGCCTAAAACGTTCCTTCTCCTCTTCATCATAATTCACGCTAGACTTTTCAGGACAGAACTCAAAAAATACACATTTGTATTCCTTGGCAGTCAAGACAATGTCTAGGTTCGGATTCCAATCATTATAGTTAGGGGCAGTAAGTTCGTTTTCTTTTAAAGTCAAAGCAAGCGGATTGAAAGACATTTTGAAAAATCCTGAGAATCACAACTATCATAAACTTTAGATTTCAAAAAATATTGATTCCTCAAAACAATAAATTTTAAAATCAACCAACACCTCAAAACACCGAGAATATCACATGCCACGATAGTGTGGACGTATACGAATTCTACATTTATAAAAGGAGGTTTTACCAATTAATTTTATTATCTTGTCAACATAACTTTTTGACAAATAAAATTAATAGTTGGTTCCTCTTCGACCCTACAATTAATAGTAGTGATTCCATCGGGGAGGATACTATTATTTGCATCTAAGTGTTTACCATTACACGATACTAAGGAAATTATCTCAGATTATGTGTCGTCCGATGGGGAAAATCACACGCTCCTAAATAACTTCCTATAATCTTGTCTGACCTAGTGATCCACAGAACAAGCTCATCCGATGGGGAGGAAGGCACTCAGAGCTAATGCGCAAGCTTGTTCGCATCACATGTCAAATTAGTAATGGAGGTCATGGGACTCTTAGAGTCCCTCTCCCACTTTGTTATTTATAATTGAGGAATTTTCATGCATGCACGACAAGCATATAAACAAAAGCAATAAATAAGAAAAAACTTATTTTTCCAACTATTATGACTTTAGTCTTCAATATGCCTCCAATCGTGTCGCCACCACGTCTTCACCTCCTATCACCATGCGCAAGCTCCATGAAGGGGTTCTCCGAGCTGATATAAAATGCTGTTTAATTTACATCCATTGATCCTATACTCCACGAAGGAGTGTATATCAAATCTAGATCGAAAGTAAATCAAAAGCGCGACTAAACAAGTGTCGTATTTAATTATAAAAATCAAATACCAAATTTAGTCTCGTCAACCCCGAGGATTCAAATAATATTCATATATGCATAACCAATCACATACACACATATTCTAGCCATAATAGTCGGATCTCGTGCCTGCAACCAAAGAGTTAGCCTACACACATCCTACTATTATCCAGCAAAATAAAATACATAACAAAGTGCAAAAATGTAACCAAATTCAAAACACACAAAACCGGAAACCATTGGCTCTGATACCATTTGATGGTCGTGGATTCCGAGATGCACATGGGAAACCTCTACATGTCCACGGATCAAAAAATTTCAATCCAAATAGAGACCTATTTCCCAAACGACCGTCTCATCGTCGTGCTAACCGATTCGAACGATCGCTTGAACAATCATGTTGTTCTAGCGATCAATCTCATCCAACTAATTAGCCGCGGAATAGACGATGAGTGGATCACCGGTTTTTATGTTTATTATCGGGGTCCATGACAATTAATTATCATAATTAATTAAATAATAATAATTAACATAATAATTAAACAAACAAGTAATAGTAAGATCAAAAGGTGGCATGAGAGAAAATATACCTCTCATTTACCTCGCAATATTCTACTGTATGTCCTATCCCCTCCTTGGACATCGTGTGGGCGACGATCCTCCAAGAAACAAATTCACCAAGGCACGAGCACAACCTCCTTTTCTTCCTTCTTCCTTGCGCCAATAACCCTAGCTCCTAGGGTTGCCGCCGGCCACCACTTCCCTCTCCTTCCTTTGCGCCGCTGACCTCGACAAGCCACCAAGGTGTGCCGACCACAAGGTATCAGAGGAGAGGAAGCAAAGGAAGATGGAGAAGAAGATGAAGAAGTAGAGAAGAACCCTCTTCTTCACCAACCCTAACCGGCCACCACCTACTTCCTTCCCGCCGGCGCCAAGCACTACCTTCTCCCCTTGCTGCCGCTCTCCCTTCTTCTTCTTCTCAAGATCGAACCACCCAAGAGAAGAGAAGAGCAAGATCCTCTTCTTCCTTGCGCCAACAACCAAGAGAAGAGAAGGGAGAATAATGAAGAGAAGAGACTGTAGGACCGGTGCCGTCGATAGACGGGGGCGGGGGGTGAATATCGACCGTGAAAATTCTCGCGGAACTCTTCGTAAAACTTTCTAACTATTTTCTAGACTCAGAGCGTTAGTAGCACAGCAGAAAAGTAAATACAGAAAAATAAAAGCAAGACGACAGACACGCAGAATTTATTTACTTGGTTCCCGACCCCTCAGGGTCAGTACGTCCAAGGCCTATGTACTCGGCGTGAGTCCACTATTGGTCTCCTTTCCGAAATTTTCGGAGGCGGAGAAAACCCATCTTACAGTTGATTTACAAGCAAAAAGATAAGTAAATTGAATTACAGAATGTAAATCGAACCAAAACAATTTATGTCGAAGCGTCTGCCGATCTGGACCTCCGAAGTGTCGCGCACTTCCTCCTGGAGCCTCCCGGACGCAGAACCTCGTCTTTAGCACGTTGTCGTCGATCAGAATGATCAGAATGGATCTGGAGAGTTGTGTTCTTGAAGCATCGGGGTCGAGCCCCTTTTATAATGCTCCTGGGGGCGCCTGATTCACTAGGGGCGCCTGACACGTGCCTTCAGATCGGAGAAACTTCATCCGCAGCTCGGTCAGCGCTTATCCCCTTCGAATCGGCCTCTGGAGCTGACTGGGGCGCCCGGGACCTCCCGGGCGCCTAGCTTGACTTGGTCCGCTGGCTTCGTGGCTGATTTTGCTTCGACTACCTCTTTGGCTTTGACCTTGGGCGCCCGGGAGGTCCCGGGCGCTTAGCCCAGTGTGGTTTCGAAGCGATTCTTGCTTCCTTGCTTGTTTGGCTTTGACCTTGGCCGCTCGGGACCTCCCGGGCGTCTAGCCCAACTGCCTGCCCCTCTTCTTTGGGGCGCTCTGAGCTGCAGAAACTCACTCCTTCAGTCCCTGCATCCAAGGTTAGTTCCAAAACAAACAAAGCAAGAATATTAGTCAGTATTTACAGCCGTAGCTGTCTTGGTTTTAACTTCGGGTCTCTCAAATAGAACCCTAGGTCGAACCGATGCCTACTGTTCCCTCGACGGGGAACGCGTTCTCACCTACTCCTCTCAGGAGGGTTTACCTTTTGCCAACCGGCTCCTCCGGTTGGACTTTTGCCCGATCCACCTGACCAGGTCTTCGTGCCCAGTCCTCGACCAGGACTTCATGCCCACCTTCCGAGCAGGTCTTCGATGCCCAGGCCCTTGCCAGGGCTTCGTGCCCAGTCCTCGACCAGGACTTCGTGCCTACCTTCCGAGCTGGTCTTCGGTGCCCAACCCTTTTCCAGGACTTAGTGCCCAATCCTCGATCAGGACTCAGTTCCCACCTTCCGAGCAGGACTTCGGTGCCCAGCCCTTTGCCAGGACTTAGTGCCCAATCCTCGATCAGGACTTAGTGCCTAGATTCACTAGGACTTTGGTCCACTTTGTTACTTCTCTCTTAACTTCCCTTTGTCTGTTCAATGTCTCACTGACTTAAGTCTATTGTCAAACATTGAAACACTTAGAGGAGGGCATCATTGATGCAACTTGCATTAACAATCTCCCCCTTTTTGATGTTTGACAATATCATAAGTTAGATTGGTTGAAAGGGCTAAACCTTAACTCTTGGGATCAAATGAAAAAAGATAATCTAAGTTTTGAAAATTCATTTTTGATCCTCTGGGGAAAAATAGAAAAAATTAATTTCTAACTTTCACTCTCCCCCCTTTTTGGAAAAACATTTTGATTTTCATTGATCCTTTGGGAAGAAACCAAAAATTTTCTAACTTAAGCACACCTCTCCCCCTTTGTCATACATCAAAAAATCACCAGAAATACTTGTGCCAATAATGAGAACATTTGGTTCTTTTTGAAAATACTTAGTATAAGGTTTTGAAAGCATAGCATAAAACTAAGTATTTTGAACTCAGAAAACTTAAACAATATTGCCTTTCCTTTTTTTTGAGAAAATACCGTATTTTTAAAAGAATACTATGAGCTTTGAAAGGTACAAATACTTTGAAAAATGATCTTTTGAAACATGCAAGTACTTTAAAAGATATTATGAATTTTTGAGAAATATGCAAGTACTTTTGAAAAAAAATAGATTGAGTCTTTTTGAAAAATCTAAGTACTTTTGAAACATATTATGCAATTTTTGACAATCTAAGTACTTTTTTTTTAAAAAAATTAGAATCTTTGAAAAACATAAGTACTTTGAAAAATACGAATTTTGAAAAATTAAGTACTTTTGAAAAAGATTAGACTTTGAACAATATAAGTATTTTTTGAAAAGTATTATGCATCTTAAAAGCATAATATTTTACTTGGCTAGGTTTCTTTTCCAGTCTGACACAATCCTAGGAAACCTTGTTAACTACAAGGACATTTTCCTAAGTGTCCTGAAAATTCTTCAAACTGAAGTAAATATTATTTTTTAAACAGAATTTTGATAATCCAAAAAATATGATAGTGCTTTTGAAAATACGGTAAATTAGAGATAAATTCCTATTCCAAAAGTTGCCTTTGTGTCCGCTCCCCAGGTAAGAAAACAAATGTTTTAACTCCCTACTTTTTAGTTTTAACTCCCCAATACATAAATTTACTAATATACCCTTCTTACTTTTCCCGCTTTTGATTTTCCCTCATTTCTTCTCCCGCAGCTTCGTTTTCCCCTGTTGCCTTCCCGACACAATCTCGGCGTCCTTCACCGGCGAAATCAAGCCAGCTTCCTCTCCTCAATTTCCTTCTCCCGCGAGTTCTTGACGACACATTCTCGGCGTCCTTCATCGGCGAAATCAAGCCAGCTTCCTCTCCGGCGTTTCCTTCTTCCCAAATTTCTTGACGACTTAATCTCGTAAACCCTAATCAGCGAAATCAAGGCAAGTCGACCATTTTCCTCTCCCCCATTTCTTCCCGAGACAATGTGAAGCAAGATTATAGCCGTGTAGATCCATCAACCCACCAACGAGGAGACTGAATCAAGCTTTGTCGCCGGAGATAGAGTTGAAGCCAGGCATTTTTTTTGTAGATTTTTTATCTATTAGTCGGAACTCTCTAATTATCATCTTTCTTATTTCCCTATTCGTTTAAACAAAGATTAGTGATTGATTTAGTACAACTTCGCCCTATTATGAGTATATTGTTACTATTCCTATGAGATGTCAATTTATCAATACTATTTGCATCATTCTTTAAAAATTTAAGAATTCCTTGATTATATATAAGTGGTGAGAGGGAGGTAAATAAGCAATTGTCAGCAATTGTCATTTCCATAGATAAATAGGCAATTGTTTATGTTTAATGATGATATTAAATTTTTTCTATTATTATTAAATTGAATGTTTATTGTTTGTAAGTAGGCAAATGTTTACTTGATTAATTTTCAGTTTACTTTATGGTCTAAATACTAAAATTGTGTTGGATATTTTGAGTAAGGGTTGAACAGAATCAAAGATGGTGAAGACTAAGAAAGAAACAAAGAATAACAAAGATGCTAAAGAGGTTAACAGTGGGAAAAAAGCTCAGTTTCGGTGTTCACCTACTTTTTTTAGAGCTGTGATGGATGAAGTGGGACCGAAAATGACTGATAAGCAAAAGGAGAGTATTCAAAACACTCCATTTGGTATATGGCTTAAGATGCCCAAATTGGCGATCAACAGCTCCAGAGTTGATATAATTTTAAAAAGATTTCAGTTGCAATCTCATTCATTTGTGTTTGGTGAAAATATTGTTGTTCCCTTTACATCACCAGAGTTTTCCATTGTTCTTGGCTTACGTTATGCAGGGCAACCAGTTGATTTAGATGTGAATTTGGAGTCTAAATTTGTTGCTCAGTATTTCTCTGGAAAAGTTGGCAACGTGACCAGAAGTGCAATCTATGATAGACTATCCTCTTTAGCTGGATCAGAGAGTAACTCAGATGTGGATGATTTTGTTCGGATGTTTATTTGTTTAGTGTTTAATTGTATCATTTTTCATGTGGCCAACTACTCAACACCTCGATTCATTATGCCATACATTGATGACCTGACCACCTTCTTTGATTATTCGTGGGGAGATGCGGCTTATAGATTTTTGAGCAATCAAATTTTCAAATATATTGGAAAGGGTGATGTTAGAAGAAAGAAGTATTTAGATGATTCAACTGTTGGATTGATGGTGAGTTTTTTTAGTATGCTTTTATTATGTTTTGTTCTGTTATACTAATAAATTTATTTATTTAGGGATGGTTATATGAAAGAATACCTTCTCTTGGAGTAGTACGTTCGCTACATACTTTTCCCAGGTTGTTCCGTTGGGGGGAAAGTAAGATACCTAACAAACCTGATTTAGTGGAGAGGTTATTGAATTCCATTGACTATAGTAAAGTAAGTTCATATTTTATAGTAGACATACTCAAATATGATGAATTGTAGTGACCTTTTAATTTTAATTGTGAAAAGGTGTTATCCATTGTACCATTTTCGGATGAAGATATACTGTTTCATCATAGGCGAGCAAGTTTTTCGGTAATATTATCATTAAATAAGTATTTTGTTAAATGAAGTTGAGAAAATATTTATTTGCTACAAGAATCTTGTAATTTTTTCAGGGCTCAGAATGTGTTAAATGTGGTGGATTGATTGCTGGTACAAGTTGGGCCAATACTGAACCAATGGAGAAAGAGTTTGGTGGTGAGCTACATCCACAGACTGATGATATCAGTGGGTCAGAATACAACAAGAGAGTTGAAGTTAAAGACTCCATTGAAGGTGAAATGGCTGGGTTTGTTGAAGTGCCGGTTGAAAAGAATATAGTAGAGCAATTTGTGTCCTCTATTGCAATGACGGTTAGGAAAATGGCAGACAGAATGAAGAAAAAAAAGCCTGAAATATATGTTACGCCGACGAGTACAACACCTAAACGTAGGAGGAAGGCAGGCAAAGAGGTGTTAGCATCAATTGTAGACCCAATAGTGCTGGAAACGGTAAAATAGAGTTAATTTTATTTATTTATTGTTAACCGTGTATCTATTTTATTCTTATGTTCTTAAATCTATCTACATAGGGAGAGACGACTATAGATGTTGCTACAATTGGAAGGGATACTGTTGCGGATGTGATGAATAAATATAGAGAAACGAGAAATTTTTGTGGATATGAAGAAGCAAACTGATGAAGAGCGAGAGATGGTAACAGAATATCTTTCTCGAGATAAGTTAGAGTATGTTAATCTTGTACATGTTTCCTTTTCTAGAATATTAGTCCTTTATAGTGAAATATTATATAAATTTTCAAATTTACAGTGTGGTTGTGTGGGAGGAAGATGATGTGGTCCTTGATGGCCTCCAATTCTGTGAATTCATATTTCATAATCCAGTTGGATCCGAAATTATTGATTGTTACATGAGAATAATGAGAAAGCAAAGTGTCAAGAAAGGGTTTGAAATTTTTGGCATGGACATGGGTGTTCAGGTTTGTGGTGTTCTTTGATCTTACAAATGAAATCTTTAATTTTTGTTTACAATGAGAAATATGACTCTATTTCTACATGTAGAGAGAAGTCCTTCATAAATTGGAAGGACATAGGAGTAATCGATTGCTGCGAAAGGGAGAGTATGAAGAATTTGTTGGAAAACTTACTTCAGTGATAAGGAATCAATTAAAACATCTCAATGAAGATTTATTTACAAGATGCAGATATATTATTTTTCCCTTGAACTATGGATGACATTGGTATCTATTATTCTATTCAACAAGAGAAGACAAATTCAAGACCATGAACTCCAAGCCACATCCAGCTGCTTTCGGGACAGCCAAAGTTTTTGTAAGTTTCATCATTTGTATTTCAATAACTCTTAAAACTTAAATTTCACAGCTGAATAAATATTTGCAGGCTGAATTTTTGGCTGGATACATGAAAAATTTCTCAGGCTTTGACCTTGGTAAAATAACAGTAATGAAAACAAAGTGTCGTCACCAAGGCGAGACACTCGATTGTGGTGTTTTTACTTGTTTGTGGATTGAGTGTCTAGCTCTTGATGATGATGAAATATGGAATTATTAAAAAGAGGTAAAGATGGATGTGTATCGGGCACACATGGCAGCAATTATTCTGTCAGATGAAAATGGAATTATGAAGAAGTAGACTTTTCTAATCTCATGTGATTATGAATTTTGGTGGAAAACGTATATTTGTTGTAAGTTGGTGTATCTGCAAATATTCTCATCTTCATCACCTTTAGCCTATGTAATTATGGTTGTGAGTTGCTGAATGTTATGGAAAGTGGATGTTTTGTTGTTGAAATATGGAAAATATGTGATTATGGATGTTTATGGATGTTTTGTTGCTGATTATGGATGATTATGGATCTTTTGTTGCTGATTATGGATGATTTGTTGTGGAAAAAACTATGCATGATTATGTGCTAAGTGATGTCAATGTGATCTGATTGGGCATTTCTTTTTCTGATGCATTCGGCATTCTGTTTCATTTCTTACTTGATGATTTTGATTGCTCTTCACTTGCATTTGATATGATCTGAGATTCAAAGTGTTCAGGTAGAGTATGTATTCTTACTTGCTTTGTGATATATATTCTTCACTTGCTGTGTTGGAGCAGAGTGGGTTTCATAGAAGACAGTTCCTATAAATCATGAGTATTTGTTGTTGTGTGAGTTCAGTTATGAAACTGAATGTTTGTTCAGTTATGAAAATAAATGTTTGTTCAGTTATGAAACTCATTGTTATGATTTGTGTACTCTTTATGTGCATGACATATGTGGGATATACAAAGGAGATGCTGTCAGAATTTCAGCCGAAATTGAGTACAGATCAGCAGAAATTGAGTACAGATTGACGAAAATCGAGTACAAGGTTAGGAAACCTATACCTCTCTCATGGTCTTGATGCAAAGTCCATTGTAGTTGAGTCGAAGGTTAGGAAAACATGATAGGATCATGATATATGCCCTATTATTTGACTATCTAAGAGTTGTCAAGGCCATTGAGATTTTGAGTACAAATTGATACAATCTCGGTACACATAGGCTGAAATCGAGTACAAATCAGCCCAAATTGAGTACATATTGATGAAAATCGAGTACAAGGATAAGAAACTTATACCTCTCTCATGATCATGATGCAAAGTCCATTGTAGTTGAGTCGAAGGTTAGGAAAACAAGATAGGATCATGATATATGCCCTATTATTTGACAATCCAAGAGTTTGCAAGGTCATGGGGATTTTGAGTACAAATTGATGCAATTTCGGTACACATTGGCTGAAATCGAGTACAAATCATCCCAAATTGAGTATAAATTTATGCAAATCGAGTACAAGGTTAGAAAACATATACCTCTCTCATGATTATGATGCAAAGTCCATTGTAGTTAGAGTCTAAGGTTAGGAAAACCAAGATAGGATCATGAGAGAGGTATCACTTACCTCTCTCATGATCTTGATGCAAAGTCCATTGTAGTTAGAGTCCAAGGTTAGAAAAACCAAGATAGGATCATGATATATGCCCTATTATTTGACAATCCAAGAGTTTGCAAGGCCATGGGGATTTCGAGTACAAATTGATGCAATTTCGGTACACATTGGCTGAAATCGAGTACAAATCATCCCAAATTGAGTATAAATTTATGCAAATCGAGTACAAGGTTAGAAAACATATACCTCTCTCATGATCATGATGCAAAGTCCATTGTAGTTAGAGTCCAAGGTTAGGAAAACTAAGATAGGATCAAGAGAGAGGTATCACTTACCTCTCTCATGATCTTGATGCAAAGTCCATTGTAGTTAGAGTCAAAGGTTAGGAAAACCAAGATAGGATCATGATATATGCCCTATTATTTGACAATCCAAGAGTTTGCAAGGCCATGGGGATTTCGAGTACAAATTGATGCAATTTCGGTACACATTGGCTGAAATCGAGTACAAATCATCCCAAATTGAGTATAAATTTATGCAAATCGAGTACAAGGTTAGAAAACATATACCTCTCTCATGATCATGATGCAAAGTCCATTGTAGTTAGAGTCCAAGGTTAGGAAAACCAAGATAGGATCATGAGAGAGGTATCACTTACCTCTCTCATGATCTTGATGCAAAGTCCATTGTAGTTAGAGTCCAAGGTTAGGAAAACCAAGATAGGATCATGATATATGCCGTATTATTTGACAATCCAAGAGTTTGCAAGGCCATGGGGATTTCGAGTACAAATTGATGCAATTTCGGTACACATTGGCTGAAATCGAGTACAAATCATCCCAAATTGAGTATAAATTTATGCAAATCGAGTACAAGGTTAGAAAACATATACCTCTCTCATGATCATGATACAAAGTCCATTGTAGTTAGAGTCCAAGGTTAGGAAAACCAAGATAGGATCATGAGAGAGGTATCACTTACCTCTCTCATGATCTTGATGCAAAGTCCATTGTAGTTAGAGTCAAAGGTTAGGAAAACCAAGATAGGATCATGATATATGTCCTATTATTTGACAATCCAAGAGTTTGCAAGGCCATGGGGATTTCGAGTACAAATTGATGCAATTTCGATACACATTGGCTGAAATCGAGTACAAATCATCCCAAATTGAGTATAAATTTATGCAAATCGAGTACAAGGTTAGAAAACATATACCTCTCTCATGATCATGATGCAAAGTCCATTGTAGTTAGAGTCCAAGGTTAGGAAAACCAAGATAGGATCATGAGAGAGGTATCACTTACCTCTCTCATGATCTTGATGCAAAGTCCATTGTAGTTAGAGTCCAAGGTTAGGAAAACCAAGATAGGATCATGATATATGCCCTATTATTTGACAATCCAAGAGTTTGCAAGGCCATGGGGATTTCGAGTACAAATTGATGCAATTTCGGTACACATTGGCTGAAATCGAGTACAAATCATCCCAAATTGAGTATAAATTTATGCAAATCGAGTACAAGGTTAGAAAACATATACCTCTCTCATGATCATGATACAAAGTCCATTGTAGTTAGAGTCCAAGGTTAGGAAAACCAAGATAGGATCATGAGAGAGGTATCACTTACCTCTCTCATGATCTTGATGCAAAGTCCATTGTAGTTAGAGTCAAAGGTTAGGAAAACCAAGATAGGATCATGATATATGCCCTATTATTTGACAATCCAAGAGTTTGCAAGGCCATGGGGATTTCGAGTACAAATTGATGCAATTTCGGTACACATTGGCTGAAATCGAGTACAAATCATCCCAAATTGAGTATAAATTTATGCAAATCGAGTACAAGGTTAGAAAACATATACCTCTCTCATGATCATGATGCAAAGTCCATTGTAGTTAGAGTCCAAGGTTAGGAAAACCAAGATAGGATCATGAGAGAGGTATCACTTACCTCTCTCATGATCTTGATGGGATGATCATGAGAGAGGTAAGTGATACCTCTCTCATGATCCTATCTTGGTTTTCCTAACCTTGGACTCTAACTACAATGGACTCTGCATCATGATCATGAGAGAGGTATATGTTTTCTAACCTTGTACTCGATTTGCATAAATTTATACTCAATTTGGGATGATTTGTACTCGATTTAAGCCAATGTGTACCGAAATTGCATCAATTTGTACTCAAAATCCCCATGGCCTTGCAAACTCTTGGATTGTCAAATAATAAGGCATATATCATGATCCTATCTTGGTTTTCCTAACCTTTGACTCTAACTACAATGGGCTTTGCATCAAGATCATGAGAGAGGTAAGTGATACCTCTCTCATGATCCTATCTTGGTTTTCCTAACCTTGGACTCTAACTACAATGGACTTTGCATCATGATCATGAGAGAGGTATATGTTTTCTAACCTTGTACTCGATTTGCATAAATTTATACTCAATTTGGGATGATTTGTACTCGATTTCAGCCAATGTGTACCGAAATTGCATCAATTTGTACTCGAAATCCCCATGGCCTTGCAAACTCTTGGATTGTCAAATAATAGGGCATATATCATGATCCTATCTTGGTTTTCCTAACCTTGGACTCTAACTACAATGGACTTTGCATCAAGATCATGAGAGAGGTAAGTGATACCTCTCTCATGATCCTATCTTGGTTTTCCTAACCTTGGACTCTAACTACAATGGACTTTGCATCATGATCATGAGAGAGGTAAGTGATGTTGGTGCAATTTACACTAATAGTTAAACCTGAGTTTTGATGAATGACAAATAGGTTAAAGTTTGACTTGCTTTTGGTTTTGACCTCTTTACTAAGTGTGCAGGGTTGAAAGACTTAGGACCTGACACCAGGCTGAAGTCCAAGGTGGTTGAGTCTTGGCGGGAAGTCCAGGGTGGTTGAGTCCTGGCGAGAAGTCCAGTTGGGTTCACGGGGCCTGACAACTGGCTGAAGCCCAAGTTGGTTGAAACTTGGCAAAAAGGACCAGGGTGGTTGAGCCCTGGCAGGAAGACCTGGTGGGTTAAGAAGTTGAGTAGAGCTGCACGAGGTAAGTGAGGTAAGTCACTGGAGGAGCGAACCAGTGAGGCGGGTCCTATTTTAGGACTGTAGGCGCGGTCCAACTTAGGCCCATTTTGGTGACCTTGGTTGAGTCCTGGTTAGATCCTTATCCAGGTTTGGACGGGGTTTAATTAACTCTAAATGCATTAACTCTATTTTACAGAATTTATTTAATTAGATTCTAAATGCATTAACTCTATTTTACAGAATTTATTTAATTAGATTCTAAATGCATTAACTCTATTTTACAGAATTTATTTAATTAGATTCTAAATGGATTAACTCTATTTTACAGAATTTATTTAATTAGATTCTAAATGCATTAACTCTATTTTTATAGAATTTATTTAATTAGAATTTTGTAGTTGAATTTTATAAAATTATTCCTTATCTAAAGCCTTGGTGGAGGATAAATTATTATTTAAATTATTCGTATTTCCTTCTTTTTAGAGAATAAAATTATTCCTACTAATGCTTAAAATTCTCACGTAAAGCTTAGCTGGAAGGATAAAATCTCCTTTTAAATTATTTAAAATTGTAAGAGGATAAAACCTCTCGGTTAACTTTTCAATATTCTGTATTTATATTTTATTTAAATTATTTTCTTAATTGAAGCAAAGGATAGAAACATTATCTTTTTTTATTATTATTTTATCTTGTTGATGGATAAAATTTGAGCTGAGAAGATCATGCATCGAGGCACTATAAATAGAAGCAAGCAAGCCCTCTAACAGATAAGAAAATTTGATTCTGGTTCAAGCTTTGGCACTCTCTTGCTTCGACGCTCCTCTGCTGCGGTTTGTACTTTGACTCGACGCTGTCCGACCGCTGCTGGAAGATCGCTCCCAACACCCAAGCTGCTTCAGATAAATCTAAGTGTTGGGTAACGAATTTTTTTTCTGCACTTAAATTATTTAAGGGGGAAGTGTAGGGCTGTTACACTTACGCCCAATCTTGTATTCGAATCACTCTATCGGTAGTTTATCGGTAGAGGTTTTTAGTGGATTGCCCACAGGAAAGGATCAAGGAACCTGGGCCTTCGAGTAGGAGTCGGCGAAGGCTCCGAACGAAGTAAAACTCCTCGTGTAATTTTTTTTATTATTTTTCGCTTTCGCATATCATTTTAATTTTTCCGCTGCGCACGTTATAAAAAGCATCGTACAATTTTCTATCGACTCTGATTTTCTAACGAAGATTTTAAAAGTCACGTGATTCACCCCCCCCCCCCTCTCACGTGCATCGGTCCTACAAGTGATACCTCTCTCATGATCCTATCTTGGTTTTCCTAACCTTGGACTCTAACTACAATAGACTTTGCATCATGATCATGAGAGAGGTATATGTTTTTTAACCTTGTACTCGATTTGCATAAATTTATACTCAATTTGGGATGATTTGTACTCGATTTCAGCCAATGTGTACCGAAATTGCATCAATTTGTACTCAAAATCCCTATGGCCTTGCAAACTCTTGGATTGTCAAATAATAGGGCATATATCATGATCCTATCTTGGTTTTCCTAACCTTGGACTCTAACTACAATGGACTTTGCATCAAGATCATGAGAGAGGTAAGTGATACCTCTCTCATGATCCTATCTTGGTTTTCCTAACCTTGGACTCTAACTACAATGGACTTTGCATCATGATCATGAGAGAGGTATATGTTTTCTAACCTTGTACTCGATTTGCATAAATTTATACTCAATTTGGGATGATTTGTACTCGATTTCAGCCAATGTGTACCGAAATTGCATCAATTTGTACTCGAAATCCCCATGGCCTTGCAAACTCTTGGATTGCCAAATAATAGGGCATATATCATGATCCTATCTTGGTTTTCCTAACCTTTGACTCTAACTACAATGGACTTTGCATCAAGATCATGAGAGAGGTAAGTGATACCTCTCTCATAATCCTATCTTGGTTTTCCTAACCTTGGACTCTAACTACAATGGACTTTGCATCATGATCATGAGAGAGGTATATGTTTTTTAACCTTGTACTCGATTTGCATAAATTTATACTCAATTTGGGATGATTTGTACTCGATTTCAGCCAATGTGTACCGAAATTGCATCAATTTGTACTCGAAATCCCCATGGCCTTGCAAACTCTTGGATTGTCAAATAATAGGGCATATATCATGATCCTATCTTGGTTTTCCTAACCTTTGACTCTAACTACAATGGACTTTGCATCAAGATCATGAGAGAGGTAAGTGATACCTCTCTCATGATCCTATCTTGGTTTTCCTAACCTTGGACTCTAACTACAATGGACTTTGCATCATGATCATGAGAGAGGTATATGTTTTCTAACCTTGTACTCGATTTGCATAAATTTATACTCAATTTGGGATGATTTGTACTCGATTTCAGCCAATGTGTACCGAAATTGCATCAATTTGTACTCGAAATCCCCATAGCCTTGCAAACTCTTGGATTGTCAAATAATAGGGCATATATCATGATCCTATCTTGGTTTTCCTAACCTTGGACTCTAACTACAATGGACTTTGCATCAAGATCATGAGAGAGGTAAGTGATACCTCTCTCATGATCCTATCTTGGTTTTCCTAACCTTGGACTCTAACTACAATGGACTTTGTATCATGATCATGAGAGAGGTATATATTTTCTAACCTTGTACTCGATTTGCATAAATTTATACTCAATTTGGGATGATTTGTACTCGATTTCAGCCAATGTGTACCGAAATTGCATCAATTTGTACTCAAAATCCCCATGGCCTTGCAAACTCTTGGATTGTCAAATAATAGGGCATATATCATGATCCTATCTTGTTTTCCTAACCTTTGACTCAACTACAATGTACTTTGTATCATGATCATGAGAGAGGTATAGGTTTCCTATCCTTGTACTCGATTTTCATCAATATGTACTCAATTTGGGCTGATTTGTACTCGATTTCAGCCTATGTGTATCGAGATTGTATCAATTTGTACTCAAAATCTCAACGACCTTGCCAACTCTTAGATAGTCAAATAATAGGGCATATATCATGATCCTATCTTGTTTTCCTAACCTTCGACTCAACTACAATGGACTTTGCATCAAGACCATGAGAGAGGTATAGGTTTCCTAACATTGTACTCGATTTTCGTCAATCTGTACTCAATTTCTGCTGATCTGTACTCAATTTCGGCTGAAATTCTGACAACATCTCCTTTGTATATCCCACATATGTCATGCACATAAAGAGTACACAAATCATAACAATGAGTTTCATAACTGAACAAACATTTATTTTCATAACTGAACAAACATTCAGTTTCATAACTGAACTCACACAATAAAGATTATATATCAAAAGCATTAAGTTTCATAACTGAACTAACATTCATGTTCACAACTGAACTAACACAATAACAACAACAAATACGAGTCATTTACCAAAACTATGAAATACAGATATCACACCAAGCTTAAACATCAACTAGTATCAAGCCCACATTACATAAACAGTTCCCGGTACATTAACATCACTAATATAACATAATATTAAAGGACCATTACACTAAGAGCACGCCCTGAATAATTGCACTGGTTCGAGTACTCCTTCTCTTAGGTACATCCTTGCTTCTTGCTTGTTCTATCATCCTCTTTTTCCTGTAAATTCGAAAATGTATTAGAGATCAAATATACATGCTTATTAAAAGAAATTTCAGAATACAATATTTTACTTGTAAATCAAACAGTTCCATACTATTTTCACAAAATAAAAGTAGAGTTAGTTAATGGCTTCTTTGCAGCTGCGTCTGTTATGACCTCGCCCATGACACCGACCACACTTTGTCACACGTTTTTCGACTTGCGAAGGTATCCTTTGAGTTCTTCTTCTGCCTGGTTGGCTTCGAACAATGGGAGCATTGATTACAAATTGCTGCTCGAGATTGTACTCAGACATATGACATGTAGGGATCGGATTTACGATTCCTTTGTAGCTTTCACGATACAACTCTATTTTAAAGTACTTGTCACAGAAATCATATACTGATAATGACTTTGACTCTATTGCTGAACATGCATGTTTGCATAGAAACCTATTAATCTGCCATGCTTTGCACGAACAAGTCCGAGCAGACAAATCAACAGCAAATGATTTATTCCCATCCACAACTTCAAAACTCTAACCACATGCCTTGCGCACTATCAAACTACGAGATTCAGCATATGTTTTTGCAAGAGCATTCTCCTTTGATGGACTCAATCTTTTAACCATCTCCATTGTTGCTTCACGTCATCTATGCATCATATCCATAATTTGAATCCGTATGTGATCGACCATGGCCACGATAGGAAGAAATCGTGCTGCTTTAACCCAATTATTCCAAGACTCAGCTATGTTATTATTCATGACACCCCATCGATTTCCTAGAAAATATGCATTTGCCCAACTTTCTGGACACGAAGATACTATAAAGTCTTTGGCAAGTGGCATTGACCCTACTATCATGTTAACATATTCTTCAAATTCTTGTGTTGATAGGGCATATGCAGCTTTTTTGAAAATAGATGACCAATATTTTTTGTTATGAAGTGGGTACCTTCGCATGACCTACATTCAAATAACAAAAAATAGTACATAAACTAGTATTATTCAAAAAGCAATGTTTTCCTAACAGAAATATGCCATTAGCCAAACCTGTTTCACGAAATTGTCTACCAAATGCCTCAAACAGTAGGCATGATGACTATCTGGGAATATTATCTGAATAGCCTTGATTATCCCAGGATGTCTATCAGAAAAAAAGGTGAACTCATGGAACTCAATATAGGAATGCGAAAGCAGGGCACTTTTAAGTTGGAAACAGAACCATCCCCAATTATTATCATTTTCAGCATCTACAACTAAATATGCTAATGTGAAAAGATCATCATTAGCATCCTTTGCCACAGCAACCAAAATACATCCTTTGTATTTATTCTTTATGTGAGTGTCATCTAAGAAAACCAAGGGTCTACATCCATTGATAAAACCAATTGCACATGCATTGAAGCAGATGAATAACCGTTTAAATTTATTACCACAATGATCAATTTCACACTCGACAAAACTTCCAGGATTAGTTTCTTTGATAGCACTACAATACCATCGTAATCTATCATAAGACCCCTCCTCTGCACCATGAATGTCATGCATTGCCAATTCCTTCCCTTTCCAAACTCTGTTGTAATTAAGCTCGACCCCATAATCTCTATGAATATCTTTCAACATTGTGCATGGTCGATACGAGGGCTCTCCCCTCAATCTATCCATCACAATATTGGAAACCCAGGCAGCATCAGCTTTAGGATGTCCTCTACTATGAAGATTGTCATCTCCACAAGTATTTATTAGATTGCATTTTCTAATGCCAAAAAGTTTGTCAGCTTTATGTCTTGAAGCATATATTCTCCAAGAACAGTTGTTTTCGCTACAGACAAGAATAACCTTCTTATTATCATTCTTTTTATACAAAAACGATCGTCTCATAGCAACTGCATAATTTTTAACATATTTTCGAAATTCTGTAGCATCCTTGAATATCTGGCCCTCTCCACGGATGCAATGACTCCAAGCATCTATGGAATTTCTTACCAAACCCACTTCAAGATATCCATCATTATTAGTCTGTGTCTCTTCTTCAGTTTCAAACCTTATCAATTTAACAATGAGTATAATATCATTATAAGCATAAAATAATTATAATTAACATACTATCTATACACCAAAATTAAAGACTTAACCTTTGGGAGAGTACTTTATGTAATATATTAACAAACCTAAACTAAAATTAAAGACTTAACCTTTGGGATGCAATGACTTTACATAATCTCCACGAGGGCAATGACTTTACATATGTTCAAGATTCACAAGAAAAAACCACACCCACAATATATTTCCATGATAAATAACTAAACAATCATCAATAATTGTACTTTACAACGACATATCAAGCAAATCAAAAAAATAAATTTTATCATCATTAATATCTACATGCAGAAAAAAATCAAGGTAGAAATTTTTTACCTCTCGAGACTGTGGGCACTCATGTGATCTTTTTCCACCGCTCTCATATTAATTATTGTCAATCTCATAGACGTGTAAAGATGTGTCATAATCCGGACATCATCATCTTCATGCAATGTCACATACATATTTTGATGTGGTGCAAGATATTACAAAAGCACATTTCGTGGAACAATCTCCTCACATTTTCTTCCAAGATTAACAAACAGCTCCATTAGACTGAAGCCATTAAAAATTGAAATCATATAGAGGTCTTCTTTATACTTGCAACTACCCAGAAATGAAAAATTTGAAGATCCAGATCCAGATTCCATTTCTCTAAGAAACTGATCAAAATCTGTCACCTGAGTGATTGAGAAATTGCATTGGAAAAGTCTATACAATTTCATAATCAATCATAACACAATATCAATTTAAATAAATTTGATAAATTATATTTAATTTCATAACACAGCATAAATGAGGAATAATATACTCATTCAAATATTATTGGCCTTTATTTATATTCAAATATTATAAAATTATCTTTAGGGAGTGAAACACAATATAATTATCCAAAAGAGGAAGATATGATTCATAAAATGAATTTTTGAGATGGAGGTGGATTCTTTCCTGTAGTAGTTGGAGTTGGAGGAGCAAGCGTAAGCGAACAAGC
The DNA here is from genome assembly GCA_024364735.1 of Boesenbergia rotunda. Classification (NCBI taxonomy): domain Eukaryota; kingdom Viridiplantae; phylum Streptophyta; class Magnoliopsida; order Zingiberales; family Zingiberaceae; genus Boesenbergia; species Boesenbergia rotunda. Next base: position 25,838 of record JAGFNQ010009493.1, read on the forward strand.
CTACACGCGCTATCTCAAGATTTCACCTCCATCTCAAAAAATCCGACCAAAAACCAATAAAATATAAATAATGAGATATGTGAAAATTCAATCAAACAAAATACGACTAATAGATTAAAAAAGACTATAAAAATTAAAAAAATTTACTATTTTTTAAGGTGATTGTGTGTCTTCGACTCTGTCTTCGACGTCGACGCTTACTTCACTTTCCTCGTCGGTCGTTTGCTCTCGGTTGATATCTCGCTACTCCCGATCGATGGATCTCGATGGGTATGATCTTGCTTCAGTCTCCTCCTCGGCGTGGATAGGTAGAGCGATGGATTTCACTGGTTAGGGTTTGTTTAGGATGGACATTGTAACGGGAAGAAATAGAGAAGAGGGAAATGGAGCCATCGATTTCCTTGGTTTGGGTTTCTTTAGGATGGAGAATCTGTAGGGAAGAAATGGAGAAGAGGGAGGCGCTGGTTAGGGTTTTTTGCTTTGGAGAAGAGGGAGGCGCTCGTCAACAAATGGGGGAGAAGGGGGGAGAAGGTATTGGAGAGAGGGATAACATTTAATAAGGGTAGATTGGTAAATTTATGTATTAGGGAGTTAAAAAAAAGTTTAGAGAGTCAAAACTATTGTTCCCTTGCCAAGGGAGCTGACACAAAGATGATTTTCTGATTAGGGAGTTTTTAATAAGTCTCCCTTGAAAATATATGCTAGTACATTTTGAAAAAATGTGTGAACTTTTGAAGACACAATATTTTACTTGACTTGGTTTATCTTCCAGTCTGACACAATCCTAGGAAACCTTGTTGACTACAAGGATATTTTTCTAAGTGTTCTGAAAATTCTCCAACCCAAGTAAATATTATTTCAACAATAATTTCATAAGCCACAAAAATTCTGAAAAATAGTATTTTGAAAGACTTATATTTTCAGTAAGATTTTGAAGATAGGAAAACATGTTATTAAATAATTCTTTTAATTTGACCTCCCCCTAAACTTGACCCAATCCTGGGAAGCTTGTTGACCACAAGTACTCTTCCTCTGAATCTTTAGGATTTGGTTCGGATCAAAAAGAATTATTTAACAATTTCAAAAATAATTGCTAACAAAAACTTGTCAGAGAATTTTCTTTTGACTTAAACTCCCCCTAAATTTGACACATCCTCGGAGTCCTTGTAGATCATTAAGTGGACCTTCCTTTGTATCTTTAGGGTTTATTAAAGTCAAAGAAGCAAGTAATATTTTGGAAAGATAATCTTTTAAAGCAGGAGCCTTTTTCGAAAACACAAGTGATAGTTATTTGAAAGCATAGTTTTCGAGAAAAACATTTCAAAATAATGAAAGCACTCCCCCTGTACCTGACATCGTTTGATTCTATCTAAGTGCCCTAAGGAACTTTAGTGTTGTCCTAAGAGGCTTGTGTCTACTTGCGTGAGTCAAACAATTTTTAAAAAGATATAATTTTTGAAAATTTATAATATATATTCAATCAGGCAAGCATGAATTCCATAAAAACATTATTATGTTAAAGCACTATTTTAAAAATATATTTTTAGAAAAATATTCTAGCAATTTTGAAAAATAGTTTTGAAAAATATTTTTCAAAACTGTTAGTCCTTAACATCTCACCCATTCTAGATGTCTCAATACAGCAAGCATGGTTGCCTTATGAGTGTATTCTGAGATGCTTAAATCATTTTTCTTAATTTATTATTAAATCTAAAATTTGATTGAAACTTGTGTTAAATTCAAATCTAGCAATAGTAAAGTGAATTTGATTTTCAGTAATTGACTTCCAGGTCTTGACGAGACACTAGGCCTTCTTTGGTCATAGCCTTATTGGATTATCAACCCTTTCCTTGACAAAGCCTTTTATAGAAAATTCATCTTTAAGTTACTTCATAAAAGATTTTGATTTAACTAGTTTGGGTCTTGGATCGGTAGCTTCGGCTAGTTCCGCCAAGATGGCTTCCCTAACGTACTATCATCTCACCTCCACCCAATACTAGGTTGTTCAAGTTTCAAATAATCTTTTTCCTATCACCATTCTAAATTATGCATAAAATTAAACATGAATAACATGACATATATTTTAAGAAAATTGCATATGCATGGCATGACAGTTATGCATGAGTCAAGCAATTCAAATCATTTAATTAACTTTCAAATGTTGTATCAAATTCCCGATTTGATATATGTTGTGTGAACCCGCGAATATGTCAACCCACTTTGACATATTTGATTTTATTAAATTTATTATTGCAGTTTGGGTAAGATTTTATTTTAGTTCGAGTTTAAGTTTTTTAAGATTTAGTTGGATTCAAGTTAATTAATTGAAGTTGAATTAATTAAAAATTAATTAATTAGAATTAATTAATATTTAATTGAATTAATATGAATTAACTTGAATTTGATTTAATTAAGATTTAAAATTTTGATTTAATTAAGATTTAATTGAATTAATTCAAGTTTGAGTTAATTAAGATTTACTTGAATTAATTAAGAATTAATTTGAGTTTGATTTAATTAAGATTTAATTGAATTAATTAAAAATTTAATTTGAGTTTGATTTAATTAGGATTTATTTTGAATTAATTTGAATTTAATTTAATTAGGATTTATTTTGAATTTAATTTAATTAGGATTTATTTTGATTTAATTTGAATTTAATTTAATTAGGATTTATTTTGATTTAATTTGAATTTAATTTAATTAGGATTTATTTTGAATTTAATTTGAATTTAATTTAATTAGGATTTAAATAATTAAGGTTGAAATGATTAATTAACAATTGTGGGTTTAAGTTCATAATTTTTATTATTTCAAAAATTTCTGATTCGTCCACTATTTCTTCTCTGTTTATTTTTTCAAGTTTTTCTAATAATTCTGGTTTAGTTGAACCTTTGTGAACTTTATTAACTATGGTTTTTATCTTAGATAGTTCCATATCCTCCTTATCCTCAAAATTACATCTTTTAGTATCCTCAAAGTAGGAGGAGTAATTTGGACCACTAGTTAAAGTTTTGTAATAATTTTCAAGATTATCTATAATTAAGTTATTATCTAGGAGAATTTCATCTATATTATCCTCAAGTATATTTTTAACAAAATCATTTTTATTCTTAGAAATAATTTCAGGATTATCTCCAGAATTATCTTCACTAACTTCAAAGTTATCTTTAAAATTATTCTTAAGATGTTCAAATTTGAATTCTAAAGGATTTTCAACTTTGAGTTCAGATTTATACAAAGGATTTTCAAATTTGAATTCATAATTATTTAAAGGATTTTCAAATTTGAATTCAGATTTATCCTTAGGATTTTCAAATTTGAATTCAGATTTATCCTTAGGATTAAATTTATCTGAATTAAAATTATCAGAATTAAGTTTATCAGAATTAAAATTATCAGAATTAACATTATCAGAATTAAAGTTATGATAATTTATTTTAGAAATTACTGAATTTATGTTCTGGATTAAATAATTAATTTATGATATTTTAGTCATATTTGCATTTTCTAATTTGACATGCAAAATATTAATTTTACTATGAAGTAAATCTAGTTTATCAGAAAAATTAAGTAAATTATCATAACACAGTGCAGGAATTTGTAAAATTTTTGGAATGTAAATTTTTCGTACCTTCGCCGAACACTTATTCTTGTAGTGTCCGTATTTTTCACATTTGAAACATCGTATTTGATTTTTATCCCTCCGGACTCCGGGCAGTGGTGCCTCTTTTGCCTCCGATGGTGTAGACCGAGTATTACGAGTAGGGCACTGATTTTTATAGTACCCTCTCTCCCTGCACGTGAAGCACATCGTATTCACCCCTGGGCTCCCCCTCAACTCCTGGCGTCGTTGCTCCGTCGACGGTTAGTCCGGTGAAGAGCGGCCTGGCTCTGATACCAATTGTAGGACCGGTGCTGTCGATAGAGGGGGGGTGAATATCGACCGTGAAAATTCTCGCGGAACTCTTCGTAAAACTTTCTAACTATTTTTTAGACTCAGAGTGTTAGTAGCACAGCGGAAAAGTAAATACAGAAAAATAAAAGCAAGACGATAGACACGCGAGATTTATTTACTTGGTTCCCGACCCCCCATGGTCAGTACGTCCAAGGCCTATGTACTCGGCGTGAGTCCACTATTGGTCTCCTTTTTGGCATTTCTGGAGGCGGAGAAAACCCGTCTTACAGTTGATTTACAAGCAAAAAGATAAGTAAATTGAATTGTAGAATGTAAATCGAACCAAAACAATTTATGTCGAAGCGTCTGCCGATCTGGACCTCCGAATTGTCGCGCACTTCCTCCTGGAGCCTCCCGGACGTAGAACCTCATCTTTAGCGCGTTGTCGTCGGTCAAAATGATCAGAATGGATCTGGAGAGTTGTGTTCTTGGAGCCTCGGGGTCGAGCCCCTTTTATAGTGCTCCTGGGGGCGCCTGGTTCGCTCAGGGGTGCCTGACACGTGCCTTCAAATCGGAGAACTTCATCCGCAACTCGATCAGCGCTTATCCCCTCCGAATCGGCCTCTGGAGCTGACTGGGGCGCCCGAGACCTCTCGGGCGCCTAGCTTGACTTGGTCCGCTGGCTTTGTGGCTGATTTTGCTTCTACTACCTCTTTGGTTTTGACCTTGTGCGCCTGGGACCTCCCGGGCGCCTAGCCCAGTGTGGTTTCGAAGCGATTCTTGCTTCCTTGCTTGTTTGGCTTTGACCTTGGGCGCCCGGGACCTCCCGGGCGCCTAGCCCAACTACCTGCCCCTCTTCTTTGGGGCGTTCTGAGCTACAGAAACACACTCCTTCAGTCTCTGCATCTAAGGTTAGTTCCAAAACAAACAAAGCAAGAATATTAGTCAGTATTTATATTCGTAGCTGTCTTGGTTCTAACTTCGGGTCTCCCAAATGGAACCCTAGGTCGAACCGACGCATACTGTTCCCTCGACGGGGAACGCGTCCTCACCTGCTATTCTCAGGAGAGTTTACCTTTTGCCAACTGGCTCCTCCGGTTGGACTTTGCCCGATCCACCTGACCAGGTCTTCGTGCCCAGTCCTCGACCAGGACTTCGTGCCCACCTTCCGAGCAGGTCTTCGGTGCCCAGCCCCTTGTCAGGACTTCGTACCCAGTTCTCGACCAGGACTTCGTGCCCAGTCCTCGACCAGGACTTCGTGCCCACCTTCTGAGCAGGTTTTCGGTGCCTAGCCCTTTGCAGGACTTAGTGTCCAATCCTCGATCAGGACTTAGTGCCCACCTTCCGAGCAGGTCTTCGGTGCCCAACCCTTTGCCAGGACTTAGTGTTCAATCCTCGATGAGGACTTAGTGCCTAGATTCACTAGGACATTGGTCCACTTTGTTACTTCTCTCTTAACTCCCCTTTGTCTGTTCAATTTCTCACTGACTTAAGTCTATTGTCAAACATTAAAACACTTAGAGGAGGACATCATTGATGCAACTTGCACCAACAGAGACTCCTCTTCCATGCCGCCGACTGCCCTAGGAGAGAGAAGGAGAGGGAGAGAAGAGAAAGGCCTTAGGGTTGGATATGTGTTGGATGCCTTGGTCTCATGACACCATGGAGTATATATAGGCTATAATAGGGACTATGAGGAGGAGTTGGGTCTTGGCCACCAAATGGATCAAGACCTGATCCACTAATGAAGATCCATTCTACTAAAGGATTCTTATTGATCTACCTCACCAACCCTCATATTTAAATATGAGTTCCACCTATTATGAGTGCAAGTATCTCCCCGTATTTAAGATATCGAATGTCTGTTTATTAATTAAATTACTGATAATTTAATTAATTAACATCTAACTCCTTGAGTAGTACCACTCAACCTTATCATCATGTCGAACCAAGTCCACCTTCAGGATTTAACATGATGAACCTTATGAGCTCCTTAAGGGGACATCATCAACCCGACTCATCGGGACACAGTTTCCTTCTATAATCAATGACACACCATGTAAATAATATTATTTCCCAACTTACCGAGCCTATCGATTTAACACATAAATCTCGTCCATTGGTAAATCAAAGAAATAAATATTAAGTACATGTACCTGTTATTATATCGGGATTCAGAGCATGTACTCCATAATAACTAAGGTCTGATTCAATTATAAAGTTAGTATAAATTGAATCACCTCTATGTCGGTCCTGCTCAATACACACAAAGTGCACTAATGTAATTCTATAGCCAAGACAAACCAATATCAAATTACACTACAACCATCCCGATGGTTTGTCTAAATCCATCTCGGTTATGAGCCTCTACTTATACTCTACAAGGAACTGATAACATGCTCTTCTGTGCGACACCACACACCATGTTATCTACAATATAAACTATTGAATAATATGTACATACTAATATAAATATGCAAATAGTGATATTGTGATTCTCTTTCAAAATGTAGATATCTATATAAAAGCAAGACTTTTAGTATACATCCTTACAATCTAATTATCTATGGACAATCTTTTATCCAACTTTGTCCATTGATTGGGATGTCATACTTTTATATTCTATTTATCTAAAAAATTAAACGAGGGAGGGGTGAAATAAATCCAGGGGCATGGGTAGAAAATGAAAATGGAAAGAAATCATTTTCTAGGCGTACTTGTTTATCTTGATTGAAGAAAATGTATACATGCGGCATAATTTTGTAAGTGAAAAAGGCACACACATCATTTTTTGGGATATATGGTATAATTTTGAGTTAAAATGGATGTATGTACCATTTTTTTTTGTATATAGTGTAATATTGTGAATGAAAAGTCGTATATGCGTCATTTTTTTCCATCCGTTGTTTTCTATCTGATTGTGAGATGATAATTTTGGCTTCAAAATTATCCGTTGATGGATTACATTTATCTTCCTTCTTAAAATTTTAACGAAGTAAATGATGATCCAAAACTATTTTTACTGTGAATTTTTTCTTAATTTTGCTTTTCGTCCTCCCAAATAAACAAGCCCTTAGACAGTGTACCTTAAATCAAAATGAATTATAAACAAACTAGTTAGTAACAAATTTAAGTCCAATTAAAAACATATCAAACCTATTTAATTGAGTTAGTAATTGGAGAAAAGGTGATATGACTCGGTCCAAATAGTCCAGTGTTATAGACCCCATGCTAAAATACTGACAAGTAAATTACGAAAGACATTTTGTCTTAATACAACATATAACAATCTTTTGTATGGGAATAATTAGACATTTAATGAGACATTTTATACAGGTTAAAAATTTACCCTAAAAAACATTAGGGTAAACATTTATACAAATACCAACTGCATCAATCCGCAGAGACATTGGGTTAGTAATTGAACAAAGAAAATAAGGGGACGTTTGGTTTGGTCTATTTTCTATTTTCATTTTTTAGAAAATTAGGGGGCGTTTGGTTTGCGTTTTCCAGTTTGTTTTTCATTTTCATTTTCTATAAAAAATGCTATTTTCTGAAAAACATGTTTGGTTTGCATTTTTCAGCTTTGTTTTCTAGAAAAAAACATAGCGTTTTCTGGAAAACTAGAGAATGAAATAAAGTCATTTTCCAGAAAACGAGAAAATGTAATTTTCTGAAAAATGAAAATGAAAAATGGAATAAACCAAACGCCCCCTTATATTTTCTCATTTTCTGAAAAATGACTTTATATTATTCTTTAATTTTTCAGAAAATATTATATATTTTTCTGGAAATAAGGTTGGAACATACAAACCAAACACTTTTTTTTTCAGAAAATCACATTTTCTATAAAAAATAAAAATAAAAAACAAATCTACCAAACATCCTCTAAATATTTTTTATAAATTGGAATGCCTCACGTGATTAGCCTCATACCCATTTATAGAAAAATATATTAGGAAATTGATTAGACCACTTTGTGAATTGTGAGAAGACATTTTTGTAGACTTCATCAAAAAAAATCAATCCTTATCCACTTTTATCAATCTATTACGTAGTGACCCGGTCGATTATGACCGGGGCAACATGGGAAAGGAGCATGAAACGGGTACGGTTGGGGGACAGTCGGAATTCGACTCATTTGCATTTCCTTCCATCTAATCGGGCCGTAATTAACGGCCCATAATAATTCCAACGGTTGGGATTATCATAACTTGCTTGAAATGGTGGGAGAGCCGGAGAGGTGTGGCTGGTTCGTCCGCCGCCGTCGTCGCCCCTCACCGCCGGCGGTGCAGAGCCACCGCCCATCCTGTCCTACACCCCCCGTAACCTCGTCGGAGTAACTTATAAAGGAGGCTTCGTCTCCGAACAGCTTCTGTACTCTTCGGTCTCGCTTCGCCTCCCAGACGAAAGCAATTCCAAATCCGCTTCACTAAATTGCAGCGGATCGAACCCTTCCGAGCCAATTGATTTGCACATTTCTCACAGATCAAGATCATCCGGCAGTCCTTTACCGATTTTGGAGGTAATAATCACTGGCTTTTGATCGCCGATTTCATCGCCAAGCTTTTGCCCTTGTTTTTTTTTGTTCTCCTCTTCGAATCCCAATCACAAGGTAGAAATGCCAATTGTCGCGCCAGAAGTAGACGAAGAACAAAACTAAGGAAGAGAACTCACTTTTTCACCTTGGAAATCATTGCCGAACTTTGAATTTTGTCGCTCCTCTTTGAATCACTCTTCTTCTTCCATTTTCGTAATATTCTCGTGCTCTTTTCTTTTGAATGTTTTACAAGAATTCCAATTCGATTTGTGGATGAGTTTTTTTTTTATAAATAAAACAATTCAAAAGTCCATTCATAATTAAAAAAAAATCAAATGTTGGATAATCTTTGTTTGACTGCCCTACATTGCCAAGTTCCACCGCCGTTTACATTGCTATTCAACATTATGACCATTTCTATCTCCAAAATAATTAAAAATATATTATTTGTATTCAGCCCTTGACTTTTAAGTTTTAAAACTTGAGGGACTAAAAATGGTTCTATTTGTTCCATGTTAGTGACCAACAAATTTTGCACATAAAAAAGTATGAAAAATGAAACTCCAGGTGCTTAAATTAAATTGACATGTTTGATTAATCATTAACTGATCCCCATCAATTTTTTAATGTATTTCGGTCTTTAATTTGGAAACAAGGATCCACTCCAATGACCGTTCCAATGATACATCCTCGAATTCCCATCAGCGCTGTGCGCTGACGTTTTCCCATCAGAGCTGCCATTTTGATCGTCGGATTGCGCCGAGATTCGTGATCTGTCCCTTTCTTTAAATCTTTCAACGCGCTTTTCACGCTTCTAAAGGACGCCGTCCCGCCCCGGGGAGCGCACCACCTCCTCGAATCCATGGTGGACTCCTCGAGGCAGGGGAGTGGCGCCGCCGCCCGGACACCTGGCGCCGACGGTGGGGTGACCGAGTCGCCGGAGATGGCGGGGAGGATGCGGATCGACGATTGCCTGCGGGAGCCGGAGGAGCAGGCGGACGAATTGGGCGGAGTCGGTCGGCCAAGGCGCAAACTTTGCCCCGTTGCGTCTTCCTCGCGGAAGTTCCTCTTTCGATATCTCTCGTCTTTCAAGAAGCGTTCGGGCGGCGGGGAGGGCAGCCCGAGATCGCCTCGGGCGCCGTTGCTAGGGTGTCGGCATTCGAGGAGGAAGGGGAAGGAGATGCCGCGGGAGGAAGATGGAGTAGAAAAGTCGGCGTCGTTTGATTCCAAGGTGGCGGGGGTTGGTGGAGACGCTACCGTTGGGTCGATGGAGCCTGTCCCAGGTATGTTGCGCAGATCGAGTTGTTGATTTTGTATATTCCTACATGGTTGTAGTTGCAGCTTGAATGTTTGATTTATTGTTATTGCTTCAAATCCTGCTCGAAACCTTCAAAAACTTGTCCTTTCTATGAAACCTGATAGAAGTGATTAGTAGAAGTTCCTCAAGAATTCTTAACATAGATACTGATTTCTTTTTTCTAATGGAATTTGCAGTACTTGTTCAAGCTAGTTTTTGGGCTGTTTAACTGAGTCGAGTGAACAAAAATATAATGATAACTTCAAACTGAGGAGAAATCATAGTTTTTATCTGAGAATTGTTATTTGTCAACCAAGCTTGCTAAACTGAAGTTCTCGAAAGATGCAAAATAATTTTTTTCTACTATAAGAGCCTACATCAAAAGTGATTGCATGGTATCATCCATTTTGATCTCTTTAAATCCAGGACAATTATTTTCATGTCAAATCATTTTGCTAATTTTTCTTGAGAAATTATTGACTTGAACACCATGAATTGGATGATCCATCCTTTGCAAGAACTCTAAATATGGTTTTTTGAATTTGCTTTGATCTTCTATGTAGAAAATGGACAGCTAAGCTCTCTGTGGCCTAGCTAATGTTCATGGCCTTTCTTTAGAAAAAGTTAGTTCATCATATTCACCTGTTTGCATCGTTAAGTGTTGGTGCAGTTCTATATTGGTGATTTTGTATGGTGCAAGATTCATTTCGCCCCCTCCAATCGATGTATAATTTGATTGACAAAATGAATTCCTTGTCTTAGTTTTAGCGAGAAGCAATTTTTATATGAATGACAATCTGCTTATGGTTGCACTGACCAGAACTATGTGAATGCTTAACCCAGGTAGGAAACCCGAGATGTCTTTTAATCTAGGAATGGGAGTTGGAATTGCTTTTGCCCTATCGAGGTGGGAAACTGAATTCAACAGAATGAAAGACCTCCGCTTTCAAATGGAAATGCTGCTTAGCGAAATCAGAAGTGAAGTTGCAAATACTCACGTCACATCTGGCATCCTAAATCCAGGCCATGAATTTGTCTCTTCATCAGATTGTAGTGTTGTTAGTAAATTTAACAATCTCTCATTTCAAGATCATGGAGCAAATTTTCATCTGGAAGAATTGAAGTCTACTGTGGAGTCGCGGCACTTGAATGATCACATTAGGAGCCAGAGTATGGATCAAATGGAAGCAGAGCTAGCATTCGAGCTAGAACAGCTGCAGCTCAGCTTGGACGGAAATGACTCCATGACTCTCTCAGAACAAGCAAAACTTGAGGTATTATAATACATATGCCAAGAAATACATCTGTAATTATAATAAACGCCACATTTTTTTTCCATTATGCTGAACCTCCCTCTCTTTAATTTTCTTTCCATATGATTGTTAAGATTCCTGGCAGGAAATAGTTTGAGTTATTTTTTTGCAACATACCCCATGCACCATGCTAAGTCAATTGTACATAGTTTCTTAGTAAGAACTTCAAAACATTCATTTCAGTTTAAACTTTGTTTATTCCTGGAACATGAGAAATTGAAAACAAAATGTGCAATATGATTCCCTTCTGAATAACCTATAATTTATTAGTTAGCACATGCGGAACCTGATAGGGTTTTGATGACGCATGCCTATTTCTTTAACAAGGGTTATGCTTGGGTGCATCCACCTAATTGCTCTCTGAATCGAGGAAGGCATGTTCAAGTGTAGACCGATACATGGAAATCGTTAGATTTACCTGCAGTATTGAATCATTAGATTTACCTGCAGTATGCTTGTTTACATATAATATAACGCCCCTTGAGAAATCCTCTTAATATAAAAATCTGCTTTGTCGAATCTGTCTTTCATCCCTTCTTAACAAAATGCTAATATCTTCATTGATGAAAAAAAAATACAGATAGCATATGGGAGCTCAAGTTCTTCCGAAAACGGTGACCCTCAAGAAGATTACTACAATGTTCACGGTGGCGGCGTCTCTGCAAGGGAACTAGAGAGAAGATTATATGAATTAATAAATACAAGGCAACAGGAGCGGATAGCAGAGTTAGAATCTGCACTGGAATTGAGAACGAAGAGTCTTGGTGACAAAGAAGTTGAAGTTTCTTGGGGTTGGGATGCATCAGTTCCCTCATCGCAACATCAGGATAATAAACTTATCAAAGTCGCAAATGAGGCAAACTTCTGAAAGAAGCCCAAGGCATACTTGTATCGTTAAACACTGCAGAATGTCTCGAAAGGATCTCGATTCGGTGTCATGCTGAGTTTATTGTGATGCATTCAAAATGATAGTCAATGTTGCAGCTCAGATTGTGAGCTCCTTTTATTCATGTCCCGTCTCCCATCTTTGTGAGTGTGTTCATGAGTGGACTGTAGATATTACGATATGCCCAAAGACCGTTGTGCATGATTCGATATTAACGTAGTTGTTGGTTGATCTCTGAAACAAATGCAAAATTATTAAAAAAAAAAAGAACCTTTCGTTTTGAATAATAAAAAGCTATCAGTAAATTCCCACCTAAAGTTTCTGATCAAGCCTTACTAGAATGTCCAGTAAACAAAAGAATGTGAGTTTCATCTTATAAACTGATAATGATTAACACATAGAACTAATAATGCATTTACTATTATACCATTCCAAAATGAAAAAACAGCACCACTATCAATGGGAACAGCAATTCATAGATATACTAGACCACAACGAGTAGAACATGTTCACAGATGGATAATATAATTTCTACAAACTATTATAAAACCAACAAATATTCTGCTTGATAACATAATTTAGTACTCTTATCTGAAACGTACAATTTAGAATGGAGATTAAACACTGTTAGTTTAGCGACAATTAAGATGTTTTGGCACCTAATCCTCGTGACTTTGGTCGCTTGACTGCAGTTAAGGGGGTGGTGATCCCCTGGCCATCTCTCCCTAAGCCAGGAACAAAACCCATCTTCGCCATCATCCTCGACCCAAACCCTTTTGTGTGATTCTCAAAGGCACCGATTCCGGCTGACTCTGTTTTTCCTTGTCCATTGTTCGTCGTGATGCTAGTCTTTGTCCCTTTTGTGTGATTCTGTTTTTCTTTGTCGTTGTCCATTGTGTGATTCTCAAATTGAATGCCGAGTCCAAGTGATTTGGGACGCTGCACTACTTCGATTGGTTGAACAATGCCTTGTCCTTCCTTGCCCAACCCAGAGCCTTCCACAAATCCCATCTTGGCCATCATTCTTGAACCAAAGCCTCTTGTATGCACCTCGAACGCACCAATACTGGAGCTAGTGTTTGTAACCATTGCATGTGAGGTGATGCCAGTAGTATCCGGATCCATGGCAGGGGTCTCTTTCTCTGTACCATCTTGCATGACTCCGGACGAAACAAATGACACAGGCCGTTTGGAATACTGCTGCTTCTGAAACCGTCCCCCACTCCCATTTGCATCATGCTTCTTTGCTAGCTTTGCTGGAGCAGACTGGTGCTGGTGAGTTACAGAACCCTTTGCTTTGGTTCTTCTCCAAGTCTCAGTCTTGGCACGTGGGCCAACAACAAAATCATCAACTTCATCGACACTGGGGCCCAGCAACTGAATGGAACAACAAGAACATCATCGGACAAAAACACAATCATCCATTAAAGAGTTCTAAGGCATTAACAGGAAAGTGTTAAGTATGTTTTCCCAAAAAAACTCTTTATACAAAGGAGATCCATCAACCAGAATATCAACATATAGCTAACCCTATTATCAAATATCTCTACTCAAGTACCTTATCCAGCCTAACTTTGTCCCTTATGGAAGGAAGACATGTTTTCTCAGTCCGGCTCACTGTCACAAATCTGAAAATAATAATCTCAGTCTGATGATTGTTTTATGTCTAATAGATTAACTGAAACAAACACTGGCACTGGCAAATAATGTCTTAGAGGCTCCAACCATTTCTCAGTAATATCACAATTTACATAGTCAACCTACTGATCTAATGGAACTCGGGCATGAAGAAATAAAGTTATCTACTAATGAGTTTAATAATTAGGGAGGACAAAAAATTAGAACAAAATAACCTTTTCTTGCCTGAGCCTTGACAACCACTCTTCAAGTGATATACAGATGCAAGTCTCTGGACCTGATGAAGAATATCAAATACACCATGACTTTGCCCATTGACAAAGAATTTGCATTAACAAAAGATGGATAAGAACATGCTTCCTCAAAAGAAGGGAAGAACGAGGAGGGATCACTTGTGTGTACATGAATGAGTAGGATAGAGAAATCATACCTGAGAACAATCGCGTGCATGCATCGGTTGGAATGAGAACATATCAACCTCACTGACCACCAATTGTCTAAGTTTCTGCATATAAACATGTATAAAGTTGCTTGTTCATTATTTCTACAAAAAAGGGTCAATACCTATCATCTGTTTAGCAGAATTAATATTCCTAAAAATGGCATATGCATGAATCTTATGTAATGTTATAGATCACCATAAGAGCCAAAAAAACTGGACATTGCCAATTATCGATGCTATGGAACATCAATAACAGGAGGATATGACATTGACCAATATAAACAATATAACACATAGCTCTTTAACTGGTTATAAAATCAATAAATAAGCAGAGGACGATTTTAATATTTCCCTTTAGGGATGATTACTAAGCTTCTCCCATAGGTGCCATTAACAAAAAATCATATAAAGAAAGACAGAAATGTGATTTTTGAAAAAATTATTGTAGTTTAGAGCTACTTTAAGATTCATAGAGCCAATTTTTCTTAAGGCTTGGCCATGATATACCCTCACATAGAGTTCAATGAAAAGACAAGATTCAAACCACAAATAGTTGAAACAAACACATGATGATGATGATGATTTTACAGCTACACTAATCCACAAATTCCCTATGCTGCCTAAATTTGAATGCACAAACAAGAATCAGCCTCACATAATTTATTTGATCGAGATCAACACCTCGATTGATCATACGTTGCTGGCGCTTCACAGCAACCAGCTCTTTGCGATGCTTCTTTTTTCCCCCTACAATAAAGTCCAAAATTAGCATTAAACTGATCACGCTAGCAGGTGATCAAGCTGAAGAGCTACCTGGAAAATTGCTTTCCCTTCTGGTAACAGATTCATGTGGCCATGATCGTGATAGCTCAGAAGATGACTTCTTTTTTCGCAATGCTGCCCTGGAGTCTTTTAAAAGTATGAAATCCTCAACCGCCGATACTCCAACCTCAGTTGCAGGCCAACCCGTACTATATCGCATGTGCCCGTTTGGTTTCTTTGCTTTGGGCTTCTTCATGCCATATTCTGAAGATAAGTTCATCAAACCAATCGTTGTTAACTTGGTTCTATGCTTACTGAGATTTTCCCCAGATTTTAACAAACCATCTTCATCAGATGAATCCAAATTTGCAGCTTCCAGAGAGTCAATATTCAATAATTTTACGTCTCCTGCAATTCCTTCCAAATAATCTTGAGCAACATCTTCATCAATATCAGAATCACTATCTGATGACAAACTACCTCCTTCGGACGAAGAATCATCCTCTTCATCTTCTTCACTATCTCCTTGCGAAGGCTCCTCCATATTCTCCTCGTTATCAGAAGACTCCACAATATCAAGCATTCCGTCCTCAACCTGATCTGCATCCTCATCATCACTGTCATCATCGTTAGAGAAGTCAATCTCCTCTTCGGGTGAAGAAGTGTCCTCAGTGTAGATCCTAACACCTCCAATCGACAAGTAGCCTTCATTTCTCACATTCTTTGTGGTTTCTGGAGTTGAGAAAGATCCAACCCCCAATATTTCTTCCGCCTCCTCTTCCTCTTCCACTCCTTCTTCTTCTTCATCTTCATCTTCTTCTTCAGCATGGCGGAACCCTAAACCAACACCTCCGATCATCTCCAAATCCAAGCCCAACGTGTCCGTACCATCCTCCTGCTCCGCATCCATCTCCTCCCCGTGATATCCTAACCCCAGACCGCCCACTACGGAAGGATGGTACTCGTAGGAAGGGATCTCGGCGTCGAGATGCACGCACGGGCTAGGATCCACGAAGGCCTCAGTAGGCGGGGAATCCTGGGAGCAAGAGAGAAGGATCGGGCGTCTCAGGTCGTCGCCTCCGCCGAAGGACTCCGCGTGGGCGTAGGTGTACCGGAAGGGGTTCGCCCGCCCACGCATCCTTCGGTCTCCATCCATCCTCGCCCGACCAGCGGCAGAGCCACCTCCGGGTCTTCCACGAAGTACTGCATGGCCGTAAGAGAAAAGATTTGTACCGGCAGCTGGTGCCCGGCCTCTGCCGCCGTTTTTGTTGGGCCTCCGCCGTCGGCCGCCCATCTCTTGAGCCACGAGATGGCCGAGATTTCTTCAAAAGGAATTCGAAAAGACAAAGGAATTGGAGAAGAAAAAGAAATCAAAAACAAAGTCGATAGTCACGTGAGAAACACATGGAGAAGAATTCTTGTGGTCCGATTCAAATGCCGGCCCAATTTCTATTTGGGCAATTGGCCCAGAATATCACAGACACGGAGACCGAGAGATGGGTGGCGGCCCATTTTCTCTTTAAATCGTACGGACTCGATTTATTTGGGCCGCCTATAAAAGGTCAACTCGATTGAGACCTAGGGCTTACCTGTCTCGGTTTCTCACTCGCTTTCAACGTGGAGGTCTTCGGCAAGGCGCTCCTCTCCGTTCTCTTATCAGCTCGAAGCCGAGCATCTACTGGAGGTGACGCCTCTCCTTCTTTCTCTAGATCATTGTAATATTCGGATCTGTGCTCTTATGACTCGCTGATTTGTGTTCCAAGTCTCTGAGGATTGCTCTCATTTTTCTTCCAGGGGTCACCAAGTCGGGCAATTACTTGTCTAGGTTCATGGCCACCAAGTCCGACACCAAGAAAAGTACGTGTTACCACATGTATCTACGTTTTTTTTCCTGAAATATGGTAAATTTGAATGTATGTGTGTTGTAATTTTCTCAGCATCATCAAAGAAGAAGGAGGTGAAGAAAGAAACTGGACTCGGTTTGACCTACAAGAAAGATGAGAATTTTGGTGAATGGTACTCTGAGGTGTGTACGCGTGCATAAAAATTTGTATTGTCGTGTATGTTTTCATCATCGTGGCACTATTTTCTTTCCTTTTTTCGGTCAGGTTGTTGTTACTAGTGAAATGATTGAGTACTACGACATATCTGGTTGTTACATCTTGAGGCCATGGTCAATGGCCATTTGGGAAACCTTACAAGTAAGTGTTATTAGATTCGTATTCTAGCATCTGTTTCTCTTAGACATCGTTTTCTAATTTAGACCCATCTATGATCGACACAATAAATACCAGCTGCATGTTGTATATTTTTATTTCTTAATGTGTGAAATTTATTGTATCTTACATGCAGACTTTTTTTGATGCTGAAATCAAAAAGATGAACATCAAGAATGCTTATTTCCCTCTATTCGTTACTGAAAATGTCCTTCAAAAGGAAAAGGATCATATTGAAGGTTTTGCTCCTGAGGTAAATTGTTAGCTTATTTTATGGAGTTATGTCTCTAGTGAAATTGACTTCGTTTTTGATGTAAAAATTGCAGTTCTTTCCTTGCTCTTTTGTTATGAAAATATTCAAGGTTCCTT
>JAGFNQ010009494.1:0-37502 GCA_024364735.1 Boesenbergia rotunda
TGTGGGCATCTATGGTAGATGCATACAAGGTCTCTAGAGATCTTTCTAAAATAAAATTAGATGATTGTTTTCCGAACTAGAACTGCACGAACAAACTAACACCAATGTGTCGAGAGGTGTTGCTTTTCTTGCAGGCAAAACTCAAAAGACAACGAAGAAGAAGCCCGAACCTGAACCCGAGTCTAACTCTGACTCAGATTCAGAAGATGAAGAAGGAGAACAAACTAAGCTGGTCCGGCTCGCTCGAAACTACTACAAGGAGCTGAAGAACCGAACCAACAAAAGGAAAACCGGCCGAAGAAAGGACGAACCAACTGAACCCGCGAACAAGCCTAATGTGACCTGCTACGAGTGCAAGAAAAAGGGCCACTACAAGTCAGAGTGTCCAAATCTCAAAGAGTCCAAGAAGACGAGAAGAAAGAAGGCGCTACAAGCAACCTGGGACGAGTCTTCCTCAGAAGAAGAAGAAGAGGCACCCCAGTCCAATCTCCTAGCTTTGACCGCCTCAGAAAAAGTCGAGTCAGAATCAGAACAAGAGGACGGCGAGCTGACCTTCACAGAAGACGGAGAAATAAAGGTAACTGGTTTTAATAAATTGCAATTAAGTGAGTTGATTTCTTTTCTTTCTCGAGACTTGGCTAAAGCCAAACTCCGAGTCGAATCCCTCCGACAGGAAGTAAAACTCCTGAAAGAGGGAGCTGACTCTAAACCCTTAACCGAGAAGGTTCAGGAAGGAACTTCTACTCAAGTTGAAAAACTTGAAAAGGAGAACTCCTCCCTGAAAACTCAGGTTAAGGAATTTAGAACAGCTTTAGAACGATTTACATCTGGTTCCAAGGGTCTTGACATGATCCTTGGAAAACAGAAATCAGTTCTAAATCGATCCGGACTTGGCTACCGAACCAAATCCCGACAAAGATCATATTTGTCTGTACTGAATCAGTCCAGAGGAAAAATTCAGGCATGGGTACCTAAACTGTGCCTGAACCAACCTACTGGATCAAATCAGTATTGGATCCCCAAGGACAAGATTCACATCTTGCCTAACCATCACCGTGGCTTTAGTCCAGGGGGAGCCAAACTGAAAACTATTTTCATTATTAGATAAACTTATTATTATTGATTTAAATTGCTTGATTGTTTGCCTGTTCATTTAAATTCTGCAAATTACCATGCTTAGACTTAGGCTAGTTTAACGACCAAACAAACTTAACTGAAACTTGAAAACATAGTATTGGGTGGAGGTGAGATGATAGTACGTTGGGGAAACCAATTCTAATAAGATCAAGTTTACTTGGTCTCTTTAGACTGGTGAAACCAACCGAAGCTACCGATCCAAAATCCAAACTAGTTAGACCAGAAATTTTTCAAAAGAATAATTTGAAAATGAAATTTCGTTAAAAGGCTTTGTCAAGGAAAGGGTGGATGATCCCATAAGGCTTCGGCCAAAGAAGGCCTAGTGCCTCGCCAAGACCTGGAAGCCAATTTTTGAAATTCAAATTCAAATTAATTTTTGTCAAATTCGAATCTAACATAAAATTTCAGCTAAGTATAGATTTAAAACACCTTTTCAAAAATTTCAAAATTAATTAATTAATCTTTCAAAATTTAATTATCCTTTTAAAATTAATCAAAATTTTCAAAACTATCAAAAACTGTCTCACAAAACCTATAAGGTTAACATGATTGAAAACCCTAGATTTGGGTGAGACGGTAAAATTAAGACTAAATTATGATTCCTTTAATATCTGTGTTGCATTAAAATTCAAACCACGGTCAACATAAGTCAAACCACGGTCAAATCAGGTCAAATCTGGTCAAATGCACTCCCTTAGGGCTCAAAGCTAGTCCTTAGGGCGCCCTAATCCGTGTGGGTGCCCCAAGGCTGGTCAAAAAGTGCCTCTGCCACTGCACGCTGACCAGGGCGCCCTGGAGCTTAAGGGCGCCTTGGTATACCCCTTTGTTGGTCAAAAGCTGCCAAAAGGCAGCTGCAGCTCTGGGTAGAGGCGCCCTCTCCAGTCAAGGCGCCCTCTCCAGTCAAGGCGCCCTCCCAGAGTCCTTTCACGGCAGAAAGCTGCCGAAAGGTAACTGCAGGCTGGTCAAGGCGCCCTCACTGGGAAGGGCGCCCAAAACCGCATATAAAAAGGGGCTCCCTTCCCCTTCTTCTCTTCACACCCAATACACTTCTCCTCCTACACTTTCTACCTTTCAACCCTCTCAAGCTCTCAAGCTATCAAGCTCTCATCTTCAAGAATGCCTCCCCGAGCAAACCGGTATTTTTATTTTATGTTAATTTCCTTTCAATTTTTCATTAAATAACAAATTTCTTTAAGTATACATTCCTTCTCTTAGAAGACGGCGACCTAATCAGGCAGAACCCGGTACTCAACCTAGTCCTGATCCTAGGTTTCCCAACTTAGAATTGTGTAATAAGTTCTCTCGTACCACCTATAAACCTATTAAGACAAGCTACTTGAATAGACTATTCTTCACCCAATCCTGTCCCCTAGCTATGAATGTCATAAACCACTACCAATTGGACAATCTTGTATTCTGCACCCACCTAATCAATACTTCCTTATGTGCAGAATTTTACAATAATATCATTAGACAGGATAATCTCGTGTTCTCCACCATGGTTCAAGGTATTCCCCTAACTATCACACCAACTTTACTCAATCGATTTCTAGGACTACGACCCTCGCAGTCCACCTTTTGTTGTTACCCCTCTAGGGAGCCTCCCTTTGATGCTCCCTACTCTGAGATTACCCTAGATACATTGCACTCGTATTTCTTTAGGCAACCCGTAGCTAGACGATTTCAGTCTGTCGAATTAGAAGTACAGGACTACGCCCTATATAGGGTCATAGTCCGATGTATCCTACCATTATCTACCAGGGACGTCACCACTATGCGTCCATTTCACGCCTTTCTACTGTATGTCATGATTCACCAGCTTGACATCGATATAGGACTTCACATTTTTCAGACTATCCTACACGCCTCCAGTGTTACCACACAAGGGCAAGTACGCACACCTTACTGCCACATTATCACATCCATATTACATCACCACGGCAGAAACATAACCGAGGGAGAGATGGCCGCCTTAACTGACTACGATGAAATAGGCTATAGAAACTTTGCCCTAGCTGGTATAGAGGTGTCCGGTACCGGGGTATTGTCCTGGAGACGTCGGAGAGCAGCTCCCCAGATCGATTCGGACGAGGAAGTCGAGTACGACGTCACAGACATAGCAGCAGAAGCCCGAGCTCATATAGACGAGCCCGCTCCACCGACACTCTACGAGAGAGTGACCCGTATGGAGACACAGATACAGAGTCTTCGAGAGGAGGTCGAGCCTTATCATATAGAGCAGATGGACTCTCGCCGAGCTGATAGAGAGATAGCTGATGCACGATTCTTAGAGATGATGGCACGATTCGATTCATGGCAGCCGGGTCCATCTGATTATCCCGGTCCTTCGTCTTAAAGTTACTTAGCATTGTACTCGTAACTATCTGACTGCCCTTACTCAGTAGGGTTGACTTGTGTTTGACTGGTTGACTGTATTTGAACCTTGATTACCTGCTTTATTTTCTGTTGATTGAATTATAAATACTCAGGATTGTGCTTTGTAGAATAGAGTATCTCATTTTCTTATTTCAAAAATTGTTTTTAAAAATAGATTTTGAAAAACTGCTTTACTAAATTTCAAAATCAGTTTTTCGACTTAGTGTTATTTTTATTTAAAAACTACCCCTTTTAAAATTAGGGCTTTTTCGAAAATGGACCTAGCCTATGCCCTAACTGTAGAACTGCATGCACCTATAGACTTAGAAGCCAGCATCTCACAAGCACCTTAGGGTACTTTTGATTGATAACCTAGAAAGGATTGAGATGCTTAGGTCTTTGCCTTAATTCAAGATGCTTTAAGTCAGTGCATCTGCAGTAATTGGGGCACTAAATACAACTTATACAGCAATCAAGTTAAGTGTCAAGCTTAGAAAATCTAACTTGAACAGAAACACTTAACTTGACTAACCCTAGCAAAAACTACTGTATATAACAGTTAGTAAGTAGCTAATTGGGTTAGACAGGTCCCAACAGAGAAAATTGATTTATTTAGTGTAAATCTAACTGATTCAGTACAATAAATTATTATTTATTTTCTTTATTCATGCTGCATTTATCTGTTTTGATATATGGCAAAGGGGGAGAGAAAGAGATAGGAAAAGAGAAAAATTATTTTTTCTCAATTTTAAATTATTTTTCTCAAAATTTTTCCGTTATTCAAAAAGGTTCAAAAACATACTTATCCTTTATGAAAAAGCTTAAACTTTTTGAAGAAGTACTTAAGTTCTTAAAAACTTTCTAGCTTTTTTTCAAGCTTTCAAAATTTTTGGCTAAGTTTTTCTTCAAACTTTCAAAATTTTGCTAAGTACTCTAGCTTCAAAAACTCTTTACTCTAGCTTCAAAATTTTTGTTAAGCTTTCAAAATTTTGCAGAGTACTCTAGCCTTTCAAAAGGTTCTTAAGCTTGTCAAAAATTATTTTTACTCTAAAGCTTATGTTTTTTCAAAATTGTTAAGTACTAAAGTGTTTCAAAACCAACTAAGTACTTAAGCTTGTTATATCCTACCAAGTATTTAAGCTAACATTTTGGGTACTTTAAAACTTAAGACTTTAAAATTTCTTAGGTACTCAAATTATGCTTTAAAAACTCTACTATGTATTTTTAAGTTACTTCTAACTTAAAGTTTTCAAAGTACACATACAGTCTTTAAAACCCCACGAATTTTTGAAAAATCTAGGGGGAGATTCTCTCCAGGGGGAGGGAACTAAAGATAAAACTTTGTTATGTTTTGCTTAAACTTAACTTTTTGAACTAGGGTTGCCATAAATCAAAAAGGGGGAGATTGTTGGTGCAGAAATGCACCTAAGTCAAACCTGTGTTTTGATAATGGCAACATAGGTCAAAAGTTAAGTCTTTCTTGTTTTCTAACAAGTTAATCAAGTGTGCAGAGACAAAGTCCTAGCAAAGGACTGCTAGGCAACTGGCGAAGGACTGCCAGTATCCAAGACCTAGCGAAGGACTGCTAGGCACTGGCGAAGGGCTGCCAGCAACGAAGTCCTAGCGAAGGACGGCTAGGCAACTGGCGAAGGACTGCCAGTTTACAAGACTTGACAAAGGACCGTCAGGCAAAAGTCCAACCAAAGGAACGGTCGACATCAGGTAAATTCTCCCGAGAGGAGTAGGTGAGGACGCGTTCCCCGTCGAGGGAACAGTAGGCGTCGGTTCGACCTAGGGCTCCATTTTGGAGACCAAAGTCAGAACCAAGACAGCTAAGGCTGTATAAAATAATAATTAATTGTTTTATTGTGTTCTGGACTAACCCTGAATGCAGGACCGAAGGAATGTGTGTTTGCAACTCAGAGAGCCTCAAAGGAGTGAAGCAGCAGCTGAGTAAGGCGCCCTGAGTGTCCAGGGCACCCTCAAGGTGAACCAGAACCAAGCGAAGCAAAATGAGCTTCAATTGCTTACTGGGCAAGGTGCCCTCAGCAGTGAAGGCGCCTTCGTCAGCGAAGGCGCCCTCAGCAGCCAAGGCGCCTCCAGCCCTAGCCTGCGAAGCTCAAGCTTTATCCACAGCCGAGATTTCAGCGCGGAAGAAGTCAGCCAAGGCGCCCTCTACGACCAAGGTGCCTCCATGGTCAAACTTAATCCCTGTTCGAGCGGGATAAAAGTTGACCGAGCGATCTGCGGATCGCTTGACACGTGGCAGGGCGCCCCCGACGTCCAGGGCGCCCCTGGGTGCTATAAATAGCACCCAACGCCCAAGCCTTCAGCATCAACTTCGCTCCCAAGCTTCCACGCTCTTCTACGCTCACACCATGCTCCGGAAACGCTTCACCTCGAGCTAACGACGTTCTGCTGCCCCGAAAGAGTCGACCTACTCCGGACGTCGTCGGTAAAAAGAAGAGCGTAATTTTTTATTTAATATTCTATTGCATTTAATTTTGTAAATCAAATTGTGTAACTTATTTGCGCCAAATATAGAATTGCCCAAAGTAAACGGTCAACGACCGTGGGCCTTGGAGTAGGAGTCGACACAGGCTCCGAACCAAGTAAATCAATTGCGTCTCTGTGTCTTTCCTTTAATTTACGCTGCGTACCTACTCTTATTCAAATCCGAAAGTTTTCCGATATTCACCCCCCCCCCTCTATCGGGCTCCTCGATCCAACAGTAGATACCTATCTCACAAAAATATGCAATCGATATAAAACATGCTCGTGGTCAAGAATGCTTGTTTTTAAACATATGTACTGAAATTGCTATGCTTAACATGAATAGGCTCATGAATACACTTGTAACAAATGCTTACATTTGAAAACTTTGCGTTAACTAAAAAATGCTTAACATGCTTGAAGTAAATACTTGCTTTGGAAAACTTGAAACTTATGCTCTTATACTTTTATACTTCAAAATAATAAACATCCTCCTTTGGGCCCAGCATAGTACCAATGTGCACATCCCTAATAGGTTCAGGATAGCTAGCCACCAAATTCTAATAGAGCGTCTACTAGCATGCCTAGATCTCGTGGGCCTTGTGCCCGGTATATGCCACTTAATAAATGTAATATACATAAACTTATAATCATGCTTGTGCTTAAAATGCATAACTTAACACTTAAAGGTAATGTTGCCAATGTTAGGAAGTATACTAAAATCTTTGCCTTTTGGTTAAGGATACATCTACGTTTTAAAGAGAATTAGAAATCACACAGTGCATGTTTATGTTTATATTAGTATGTGCACTGAACATCTAATGCTTGGCATTGAAGATAACATGGTGCGTGGTGTCGCACAGAAGATCATGTTATCAGGTTCCTTACCGAAGCATAAGAAAGAGGCTCACAACCGAGATGGAGTTGGACAAACCATCGGCATAGTTGTAGTGTAATCAGGTGTGGTTTATCTTAACCATAGGATTACACTAGTGTACTTTGTGTACATTGAGTAGGACCAAAAGAGAGGTCATCCAATTTTTGTACTGACCTAGTAAATTGGATTAGACCTCGGATGCTATTATGGAGTACGATCTCTGAATGCCAAAATAATGGCGGGCATATATTATTACTTAATATATCTTTGATTTACCAATGGGCGAGATCTACTCTGTTAGATCGATAGACCCGGTAAGTTGGGAATTAATATTAATAATATGATGTGCCGATGATTATTGACGGAATCCGTGTCCTGGTGAGTCAGGGTAATGATGCCCCCTTGGTGAGCTCAAAAGGATCATCATGTCAAATCATGCAAGTGGACCATGGTCCAACATGTCGAAAAGGTTGAGTGGTACTAATCAAGGATCAAGAAGATAATTAATTTAATTATTAGTAAATTGAATTAATTATCGGGCATACGATATCTTAAACACGGGGAGATGGATGACTTGTAATAGGTGGAGCCCATATGAAAATATGGGGGTTGGTGAGGAAATACAATGGGATCCTTTAGTGGAATGGATCTCCATTAATGGATCGGGTTTGGATCCATTAGAGGGCCAAGAACCAACTCCTCCTCATGGTCCCTATCTTAGCCCAATAAAGCCCCATTAGAGTCATGATAAAAGGCCGAATTAATTAAGAAATTAATTTGGGATTAATTAATTAATCTCGTATTAATTAAGGAATTAATCAAGGATTAATTAAGGAATTAATTTGGGATTAATTAATTTATTAATCTCGAATTAATTAAAGAATTAATCGTGGAATAATTATGGAATTATTCTATATAACAATTTGGATAGAATAATTAAAGGAATTAATCATGGATTAATTAAGGAATTATTCTATATAAATTTTAATAATCAATCCATATTTAATTAGAAAATTTTTTCCAATTAAACTAACTAAACCCCTATATAAACCCCACCTCTCTCTATCCCTCTCTCTAATCTAATCTCTCCTCCTCTCCTCTCAACCCTTGGCCGCCGGCGGAAGAAGGAAGAAGAGGGCACCTCCTCTTCTTCTTCTCTTGTTTTCTTCTCATTCTCAAGGGTGCATTCAGTCACAGAGCAAGGGAAGAGTTGTTTCTTACCCTTGGTGGCGCGCGGCAAGGAGGGTGGAGGAAGAAATCGGTGGCGCAAGGAGAGGTGGTCGGCGCTGGTGGTGGAGGAGAATAGAACTCACGGTTCTTATCTTCTTCCACTCTCTTCTTCGGCTCATCTTGCTGCGGATGTACACAAGACAAAGGAGAAGCTCCCTTCTCCTTTTGTGGCACGTGGGAGCAAGAAGGAGGAAGGGTGAAGCGCCGTCGAGGTTTGTTCCCTTAAGGTGTTTGTCACCGGAAAAGGGAGAAGGTAGAGGAATTCTTCTTCCTTGTGGTGTTTGCTGTCGTGAGAAAGGAAGAAGATAGAGAGGTTGACGTGGGATGTGGTGAAGGAGAGCAACTCATCCTCTTGACTTCATCATCATCTTCTTCAAGGGGTCGCCGGGTGGTGAAGCAAAACCCTAACCCTAGGGTTTTGTGTCTTGGCGGAAAGAGAAGGAGAAAAGGAAGGATTGATTCGCGTGCCTTGGTGACTCCACATCTTGGGAGATCGTCGCCCACACGACGTCAAAGAGGGCAGAGTCATAAGATAGAAGACTGCGAGGTAAACGGCGAATTATATTCCTCCTGAGCTCCAATTTACTTACGTTATGCTTTGATCGTGCCATTATGCTTTGCCTTGTCATTTCATGTGTGTTAAATTATTATTTTGATTTGGAATCTTAGACAATAATAATTAACTGGACCCCGCAGATAAACACAAAAATCGACAATCCAAATCGTCGTCTTTTCCTCGGTTAGTTAATCCGGAAAGATACAAAGCCTTTGTGGCTATGTTGTGACTTGGACTAACTAACACGACGATGAATCGGTCGTTATAGGGACGAGTCTCTATTCGGATTAAATTTTAATCCGTGGATAGAGAGGTCTCTCAGATACAACCACGTGGTTGTTGTTTTAGGACGCAACAAGACCTTGGTCTTGTTTCTTATCTCATTTCATGGTCCTAGAGCTCATTCCAGGGCTTAGTAAGACCTTGGACTTACTCAGAACTGTTAGTAGGAGCCCTAGAGCCAATTATGTGATGATTGACTAGGGACATTTTGTATCATATTCTATAATTAATAAATGCATGATTGGTTATTATACTTACTTTGTATATGTGCCAAATAACTAAGTATAATAATATCCTTGGGTAGTATGTTCTTAACTATATCATATCGATTGGTTGAATCGATAGAGAGATGATGTAGAGAACACTACTCTAAACCATTCCTAGTCAAGTATTAATATTCAAGGACAATATTAATGCATGGAGACTAGCATGTAGGTCAACTGATGACTTGAGTTCATAAGTCATGGATATGTGATATCAAGTTGACACATGGGTATACATTGGAGAATGTGTACTGAATGACCCTCCATGAGAAAGTTTTATAGATTGTCATATGAGTGTCATAAACTTTCTCATGTGACTATTGGTATGAATAGTACTTAGACTTGAAGTCACTACGGTTCCCTACATAAGGAGTTACTTTAGTATCGTCAAATGTCACCCATAACAGGGTGGACTATAAAGGCGATCACTGGGTATGTAATGAATTATGTGGAGGGATGTGAGTGATGTAGATGGGATCTATCCCTCCCATATGACGGGAGTGATATCTGTCGGCCCCTTGATCGAGTAGGACTACTATAACGTAAGGCCATGCTCAAATGAGTCAATATGAGTTATTGAGCTCATTTGTTTGAGTGAGTCTACTCGGGGATCAAGAATACAAGATTGATTGAGGATGACACGGTAAATGGCTCATTGGTCAATCTAGATATCAAGGATAGAAGGACAAGGTCATACATTATCATAGTCACGGAGGTTTTGGCGGATCTCGACTTCTCTTGTTACTTAGATAGCAATGATGCATTGCTAGATGTCACTCATTGCTTATGTGTCTAAAGTGGTTTAGACACATTGCCAACGTTACGAGAACCTATTGGGTCACACACTAAGGACACGATGCTTCGGAGATTAATTGATCTTGGTTTGACTAAGATTTGATTCGAATTGGATTAATTGAGTTAGACTCAAGTGAATCCAATTAGATTTTGGGATTGAGTCTAATTTGAGTTAGACTCATCTAGATTAGACTCAACCACTTAATTATGGATAATATTCATTAAAGGGTTTAATAAATATTATTTAAGAGGAAGGCTAAGAAATATTCTATTCATTAGATTAATAGAATATTAAGAGTCTCAAGGAATACCAAGAGGCTTGATATTCATTGGGTTTTATTAGCATTAAGATGAGAGGAGCTCAAGGGACATAGACCCTTGGTATTCATTAGATGAGTATAAATACCCCCCCCCTTGTCAAAGGCTAGAGTGTGCATCTCTCTTCCTCTTCTTTCTTCCTCCTTGTCCATAACTCCCTAGTGGAGGTTCTTGTGCTTTGTGAACCATCCCAAGTTGCTAGTACAACTAAGGTGGTTCCTCTCGGAGGCATAGATCGTGTTCGTGTGGATACACATAGAGGCACAGACACTTGAACGTGCAAGAGATCCGGCGAACTAAAGGACTAGCGGGATAAGCGAAGGGCGCGCGACAATGGTACTCCTATAAGATAGGAATCATAGATGACTTTGTATGTGTTTTTTCTTTCGCATGGATCCCTCGAGGGATCTTATTTCCGCTGCGATTTTAAATATTTTTACCTATAGATCCCAACAGTGGTATCAGAGCCACTTACGAAAGATCGTACAAAGTTTAGAAAACTTTTATATGTAATATAGAAGTAGGATATAATTTTATTATAGATTGTATAATGTATGAGCATTTGTCGAGATACAAAAGTTTGTGTTGATCAAACTAAAAGTCTATAGCATCATCATATGAAATATGAAAGTGTGCTATGATGCGAATGTACTCGACAAATTTTATATAACCTATGGTTTCGGCTCATAAGCATTTTTACAATCATAATAAAAATTGATGTCCTAAATCTATTGTATGTGATTGATGACATGGTGCATGGTTATGGCCTTAACCCCAATGTGATTGGATGTATGTGTGTGTGTGTGTGTGTGTATGCTGTAATTGATAATACGGCCTGCGTGTCGTGTCTTGTCTCTATTTTTCCTAGTTGTAAAAATAGATTTAGAATTGAATGTAACTCGAGTTTTCCTACATTATAATGTACAAAAGGAGCAGTGGAGTGTCCATTGAAGAATGAAGTTACAAGAAGGATGCCGACCACACACGATGGCCGAAGGATGCACTTGGAGAAGATGTTATCCCTAGGTTGACAATCGATCTTCTCATTGGCTTGAGAAGATCGTAGTATACGGGCCATAACCATGTCACATTTTCTTACTTATATGTTGATATATGCTATGTGTGTGTATGTGATGCATGCTTAGAGGTTTATCATAATTAAGTCAGCTCAATATGCCTACCAAAATTTGGTACTCATAAACTACCTCGATCATTTGTTGTTGGGTTTGCCAAATCAAAGCAACGCATTTTATCTTGGTAGAGTGCGAGAGCACAATTGTGATGTCCCGCTATCAAACTTTGGATGAGACATAACTAAGTCCCCTCAATTAGATTGAGAAACATGGAGGCATACCCCAAAAGTTGGGAAAATTGGGTAAGAGAACAATTATTCCATGTCTTGGGCGATTAGCCAAAGCTAACTCAAGATGATGTGTAATGTGGATCTTGACCCTTTGTTTCAAAGAGTTGCATGAGATATAATTGGTAAAATGTTACCTACCTAATTATACCAAGTCTTGGGCGATTAGCCAAAGCTAACTCAAGATGAAGTATAATATGGATATTGTCCCACATGATTAATGATTACTATTTAGTTTGGAGCTAGTAGTGTTGGTAAATTGAGTTTGCCTACATCCATGACTAGCCCCAACCAAAGCTCTACGATTCAGTGGGAGCGTCATTTAATTAAAGGCCTAATTAAATGAATTAGATATGATGCTTATTTCTACATAATTTTACTATTGTAGATCATCATGTCATCTAACACGTCAAATACTCTCTCTCTGCGATCCGTCCTTGAGAAGGACAAGCTCAACGGAGCTAATTTCCTGGACTGGTACAGAAACTTGAGGATAGTCCTCAAACAAGAATGAAAACTGTACGTCCTAGAGCAATCTCTTCTAGAAGCACCTGCCGCTGCCGCTACCCGTGCCGAAAAGGATGCTTACAAGAAGCATCAGGATGATGCACTTGAGGTATCATGCCTAATGCTTGTCACCATAAACTTTGAGCTTCAGAAGCAATATGAGAACATGAATGCACATGAGATGGTTGAGCATCTAAAGCAACTATATCAAGAGCAAGCTAGGCACGAGCGGTTTGAGGTGTCTAAAGCCCTATTTGCTGCAAGATGTAAGAAGGAACTCCTGTAGGAACTCACGTACTCAAGTTGATTGGGTATGTCGAGAACCTTGAAAGACTAGGATTTCCACTGGGCCAAGAATTGGCTACGGACCTTATCTTGCAATCGTTGCCAGAAGGGTACAATCAATTTGTCATGAACTATAACATGAATGAAATTGACAAGACATTTCCTGAGATGCTCAACATGTTAAGAACTGCTGAATCTAATCTCAAGAAAACCAAAACCAGTAATGTGCTGATGGTACAAAAGGGCAAAGGCAAATGGAAGCCTAAAGGCAAGGGTAATACCCAAGCCAAAGGCAAGGCTAACTCTACTACATCCAAGGCTAAAGATAAGGTGCTTAAGGAAGGGACCTGCTTCCATTGTGGTGAGACCGGACATTGGAAGAGGAACTGCAAACTCTACCCGGAGGAAGTAAAGAAGAAATGAAGTGAGACTCCTGCCTCAGGTATTTTTGTTATAGAAGTCAATCTATCTATCTCTTCTCCTTGGGTATTAGATACCGAATGCGCGTCTCACATTTGTACTAATGTGCAATGTCTTCAAAGAGCTAGATCATTGACGAAGGGCGAAGTTGACCTACGAGTAGGCAATGGAGCAAGAATTGCTTCCATAGCTGTAGGAACTTATTCCTTGTCTTTGCCCACTGGGCTTATCTTAGAACTAGAGGTGTGCTTTTATGTACCTGCATTGACTAAGAACATAATTTCAGTATCTTGTTTGGACAAGAAAGACTTTTCATTTATCATAAAGGACAAATGTTGTTCCATAATGTTAAATGACATGTTCTATTGTAATGCACCACTTATGAATGGACTCTATGTTCTAGATCTAGATAACCCAATCTATAACATAAATACCAAAATGTTCAAACCAAATGATTTGAACTAAACATATCTCTGGCATTGTCGCTTAGGTCATATAAATGAGAGTCACATATCCCAGCTCCATAAGGATGGATTTCTGGACTCATTTGATTTTGAATCATATGAGACATGCAAATCTTGTCTTCTAGGCAAGATGACCAAGACTCCGTTCAGTGGACACGACAAAAGAGTGACAGATTTGTTAGGATTCATACATACTGATATATGTGGCACTTTCAATGTCACAGCTAGAGGAGGCTATCAGTACTTCATCACTTTCACTGATGATGTCAGTAGATATAGCTATGTGTATCTCATAAAACACAAGTCAGAATCCTTTGAAAAGTTCAATGAATTCAAGAGTGAAGTACAAAACCAACTTGGTAAAAGTATTATGATGCTTCGATCAGATCAAGGTGGTGAATACCTTAGCCAAGAGTTTCGTGACCATCTAGCAGAGTATGAGATCATATCCCAACTCACTCCACCTGGAGCACCACAATGGAATGGTGTGTCCGAGCGGAGAAATCATACTCTATTAGATATGGTACGATCGATGATGACTCAGACAGACCTTCCTACTTCCTTCTGGGGATTCGCTTTAGAAACGACTCTTTTCGCACTTAATCGAGTTCCATCAAAGGCCGTCACAAAGACATCATATACGATATGGACTGAGAAGAGTCCCACGATGTCTTTTATGAAGATTTGGGGTTGTGAGGCTTACGTTCGACGTCAAGTCTCAGATAAACTAGGACCCAAATATGATAAGTGCTATTTTTTAGGATATCCCAAGGAAACGAAGGGATATTACTTTTACAATCCCACACAAGACAAAGTGTTTTTCGCTAGAAATGGTGTTTTTCTAGAAAAGGAGTTTATTTCTAGAAGAACTTGTGGGAGTAAAATTCATCTTGAAGAAGCTCAAGATGCAGATAGTACTGAGGTCATAATGGACATTGAACATGCACCACAAGATGTTGTGGATCATGAGATTGTTGCACAAGAAGTTGTGGAACAACAAGCTGTTCAAGTAGACCAACCTCTTTGCAGATCTGATAGGGTACGTCGTTGTAACGCACGCCCTTATATCTACCCTAAAGGCGGGGTTACGGGTCCATACATTCATGTCATTTATCATGTTAAGCATGTATATCAAGTAGAATTATTTACAATGCAAGAAGAGTAGTAAGCATGCTTGAGCAAAAAACCTATCATTTATCAACATGCATTTACAACATATTAGGAGATCATTTAACTTCGCAATTTACTGATCTAAAAGATAGAGCATGGCATAATCTAAACATAACCTACTGCAAGTGATCCAATTAATCACTATAGCAAAGCATCAATAAATAGAAAGGTAGACATAGGTTCCATATCTCTAACTTGACCAACAGTAGGGTAGTCATAGTCATCACACAATCAAAGTATAGTAATACAATTTATAATCCTTTAGTGGAAGCAATTTAGATTCTAGATAAAAATGGTAGATAGAATCTTTCTTTCCTTCCCGAGCCATCACCACACACATCTTTTAGCTTTCCCTCTGCCTCTTCCTTTAGTTCAAGTATTTCTTACCGCTATCTGCAGCATAAGAAAACAACATGAAACTAGTAAGCAAAACATGCTTAGTAAGAATCCGGGCCTACTCGCAAAATCCATATCGATACATCATATCATGTACACAGTAATCAAGATAGAATTACAAGCATCATAAGCATCACATCAAATATTTCTAAGTGCTTGCATCATAAGCATCACATCAAATATTTCTAAGTGCTTGCATCATAAGCATCACATCAAATATTTCTAAGTGCTTTACAGAACAAGATCATCACATAATGAGAAAATGTTTTTCAAAAGGTTCCATAAAGGTAAGTACTTAAAAATATAGCATCATCTAGGGCCCAGTTGTAGTACCACTTCAAGCGCGTTCCCTAATGAGTTGGGGTAGCGAGCCACCAATCCATTTAGGGCAGGACCCTTCTGTCCTACCAATGCCATGACCTTCAGTTAACATGTACATTGGATTTAGTTTAACGACCCCCTTCCGAGTCGGGTATACAACTCTCAAAGTAAAGTATCTTAATATGCAATTACACATATATGTATATGCTTAAAGGTACTCTTAATAACATCTTAAAGGGACACACCACTCATCAAGGGTGCTCATGATCCCCTAGGGACACACCACACATTTAGGGGTGCTCTTGATCCCAATTTCAATAGAGTATCCTTTTTCAAGCATATTATCAAACACATCATGTTCATATCATCAAGGTGCCCCATGGGCTATAAGGCATGCTTTTATACCTAACAAGATAGGTCACATAAATTATACACACATCATATAAGTAGTAGCATGCTTCATGATTTCATTAGATACTTCCCAACCCTAGAACTAGGGTTGGCCGAAAGTTATATAAGGAAATTTTCCCTTTTTTCATCCAATTAAAGCATACATTCATCACATATATATCCATATCATGCACTCTATTAACATGGCATACATTAGAGGTAAATGACATTCCCTAAGCTAGGGTTCCATGTTGGGGCCGAAAGTTGCAAGTGAGGGGTTTGGTTTTCCAATCAAGCATTCATTCAAGCATTTCTACAAACACCTCAAGTACATTTCATGTTAACAATTGAAACATGGTTTAAACCTCAAAGTGGGGTTAGCATCCACTAACCCTAAATTGCAAGGGGTGGCCGAAACATTGTAGGGTAGGGTAGGCTAGGTTTTTGACATCCAATCTTCACACAAACATTTACACAACCATTTTATCTACACTACTAATTATGGAAACAAAATAGGATAGCAAACCACACAAAAGCCCTAACTTTTCTCCCTTGGCCGAAAGTTATATAGGGTACCAAACCCTAATTTTGTCTTCTCAAAAATTTAGAAACAACACACATGTATACAACATTTGTTTAGCATTCATGACATGCATCAAGAAGTGTTTCACTTCACAACCCCAAGGAACCCAAGCTTGGCCGAAACCTTGTAGGGTACCAAAACCCTAATTTTTGTTCTCTCAAAAATTTGGAAACAACACATATGTGTATAGAGTCCCTAGGGCACTAGCATGTATCAAGGTTTGATCAAAAATCCCTCCCTTGGACCTCCAACCATAGGTGGCCGAAACTTCCTTAAGGATGGTCCTTGTGATTTTTTTCAAAGAATCAAACAAGCAAACATTCAATAGCAATTATGCCGCAGGCGAGAGGACACTTACATCCTTGCGCTGGAATTTCACCTTCTCTTTAAACCGTAGGGTACCCTAGACTTGAAGGGCACGTGGAAATCTTTCTTTTCCAAATTCTCTCTAGGGTTCCTTGGACTTAGTAGAGGGCAACTTCAATGGGTCCTCTTCCTTTCAAATTCCCTAGGGTTAGAACCCTAGGGGGTGTTGTTTTTTCGAAAATGCAAGGAGAGGGTCTTCTTGATTTCGAAAATGGAAGGGAGGAAGAAGAAGAGAGAAAAAGTGTAACTTCCTTTCCCCCTCTCTTATTTATACTCTTCTCATGAAGAGGCATGTCTCTTCGCTTCCCTCGATTTAACGAGAATGTTTCTTATTCTCTCTACAAGAAATATTGCTTGGTTCATTGGTTATGACATGGTGAGTGCAACTAGGAGGTTCAAGGTTCAATCCTTGCTTCCTCCTTTTTATCACATTTTGCACTAATCCATATCAAAGCCCATTAAACCAAGCCCACATGAAATTTCATAATATTAATAATATTTCATGGATTCATAATATTTCATAATATCCCATAAATATTATTTCATAATATTTTTAATATTTCATATTCATGAATCCATAATATTTCATGATAATATTTCATGAATTCCATAATATTTCATGAATTTCATGATATTTCATAACATTCTATATGGGAAAATTTTGGGGCGTTACAGTCGTCAGCCTGAGAGATACTCATTTCTCTTGTCTGACCATGACGATGTAATGCTTATTGAGTTGAATGAGCCTACATCCTATCAAGAAGCTGTGATGAGCCCAGATTTTGAGAAATGGCTAGAGGCCATGAGATCCGAAATGGAATCCATGTACACTAACCAAGTATGGACTTTGGTTGATCCACCTGAGGGAATTAAACCCATTGGCTGTAAGTGGGTCTTTAGAAGAAAGACTAACATGGATGGACGCATGCATACCTATAAAGGGTGATTGGTAGCTAAAAGTTTCAAACAAATTCATGGTATCGACTATGATGAAACCTTTTCACCAGTGGCGATGCTTAAGTCTATTCGGATCATGCTTGCTATTGCAGCATATCATGACTACGAGATCTAGCAGATGGATGTCAAAACCGCATT
Source organism: Boesenbergia rotunda (assembly GCA_024364735.1). NCBI lineage: Eukaryota > Viridiplantae > Streptophyta > Magnoliopsida > Zingiberales > Zingiberaceae > Boesenbergia > Boesenbergia rotunda. Next base: position 17,685 of record JAGFNQ010009494.1, read on the forward strand.
CCTAAATGGGAATTTACTCGAGGATGTGTACATGACACAACCTGAGGATTTTGTAGATCCAGAGCATGCTGGAAAGGTATGTAAATTGCAAAGGTCTATTTATGGTCTAAAGCAAGCATCTCGAAGCTAGAATCTTCGATTAGATGATGCAATCAAAACGTTTGGTTTCATCAAGAATGAAGATAAACCCTGTGTCTACAAGAGGGTTAGTGGGAGCACAGTTGTCTTCCTGATCTTGTATGTAGATGACATACTCCTCATTGGGAATGATATCCCTTCACTACAGTCTATGAAGACGTGGCTAGGGAATTGTTTCTCAATGAAAGACTTAGGTGAAGTAGCCTATATCCTAGGCATCAAGATCTATAGAGATAGATCTAAGAAATTGCTTGGCTTAAGTCAGAGTACATATATTGACAAGGTGCTTAATAGTTTTGCCATGCAGAATTCCAAGAAGGGATTTCTGCCAATGTCACATGGTGTGAGTCATTCGAAGACTCAAGGTCCCTCTTCTAAGGAGGAGAGAGACCATATGGATCAGATCCCTTATGTATCCGCTATAGGGTCTATCAAGTATGTCATGCTTTGTACACGACCAGATGTCTCGTATGCTTTGAGCATGACGAGCAGGTACAAGTCAAATCCAGGTGAAAGTCACTGGACAACTGTCAAGAATATTCTTAAGTACTTACGAAGGACGAAAGAATATTTCTTATTATTTGGAGGCAATGAGGAGCTAGCTGTAAAGGGTTACAGTGACGCAAGCTTCAAAACAGACAGGAATGATTTTAGATCGTAGTCAGGGTATGTGTTTTGCTTGAATGGTGGCGTTGTGAGCTGGAAGAGTTCGAAGCAGGACACAGTCGCATATTCTACAACAGAGGCCGAGTATATTGCCGTGTCTGAGGCGGCAAAAGAGGTTGTTTGGATCCGAAAGTTCATTACAGAGCTTGGTGTGGTTCCTAGCATAGTAAACCCGATAGACCTCTCTTGTAACAACAATGGGGCTATTGCACACGTTAAGGTACCTCACTCTCATCAGCGGACCAAACATATACTATGGCGCTTCCATCTCATTAGAGAGATTATCAATAGAGGAGATGTGAGGATATGCAGAGTACACACTGATTCTAACTTCGTAGATCCTTTGACCAAGGCTTTGGTACAAAAGAAGCATGATGGTCATATCAGGTCACTGTGTATTAGATACTACAGTGATTGGCACTAGTGCTAGTGGGAGATTGTTAGTAAGAGCCCTATAGCTAATTACGTGATGATTGACTAGGGACATTTTGTATCATATTCTATAATTAATAAATGCATGATTGGTTATTATACTTACTTTGTATATGTGTCAAATAACTAAGTATAATAATATCCTTGGGTAGTAGGTTCTTATATATATCATATCGATTAGTTGAATCGATAGTGAGATGATGTAGAGAACACTACTCTAAACCATTCCTAGTCAAGTATTAATATTCAAGGGAAATATTAATGCATGGAGACTAGCATGCAGGTCAACTGATGACTTGAGCTCACAAGTCATGGATATGTGATATCAAGTTGACACATTGATATATATTGGAGAATGTGTAACGAATGACCCGCCATGAGAAAGTTTCATAGATTGTCATATGAGTGTCATAAACTTTCTCATGTGACTATTGGTATGAAGAGTCCTTAGACCTGAAGTCACTACGGTTCCCTACATAATGAGTTATGTACTTTGGTATTATCAAACGTCACCCGTAACAGGGTGGACTATAAAGTCGATCACTGGTTATGTAATGAATTATGCGGAGGGATGTGAGTGATGTAGATGGGATCTATCCCTATCATATGATGGGAGTGATATCTGTGGGCCCCTTGATCGAGTAGGACTACTAAAACGCATGGCCATGCTCAAATGAGTCAATATGAGATATTGAGCTCATTTATTTGAGTGAGTCTATTCGGGGATCAAGAAACACGATTGATTGAGGATGACATGGTCTATGCCTCATTGGTCAATCTAGATATCAATGATAGAAGGACAAGGTCATATATTATCATAGTCACGGAGGTTTAGTCGGATCTCGACTTTTCTTGTTACTTGGGTAGCAACGATGCATTGCAAGATGTCGCTCATTGCTTATGTGTCTAAAGTCATTTAGACACATTGCCAATGTTACGAGAACCTATTGGGTCACACACAAAGGACACGATACTTCAGAGTTTAATTGATCTTGGTTTGACTAAGATTTGATTCGAATTGGATTAATTGAGTTAGACTCAAGTGAATCCAATTAGATTATGGGATTGAGTCTAATTTGAGTTAGACTCATCTAGATTAGACTCAACCACTTAATTATGGATAATATTCATTAAAGGGTTTAATAAATATTATTTAAGAGGAAGGCTAAGACACATTCTATTTATTAGATGAATAGAATATTAAGAGTCTCAAGGAATACCAAGAGGCTTGGTATTGATTGGGTTTTATTAGCATTAAGATGAGAGGAGCTCAAGGGACATAGACCCTTGGTATTCATTAGATGAGTATAAATACCTCTCTTCCTCTTCTTTCTTCCTCCTTGTCCATAACTCCCTAGTGGAGGTTCTTGTGCTTTGTGAACCATCTGAAGTTCTAGCACAACTAAGGTGGTTCCTCTCCGAGGCGTAGATCGTGTTCGTGTGGATACGCATAGAGGCACGGACACTTGAATGTGCAAGAGATCCGGCGAACTAAAGGACTAGCTGGATAAACGAAGGGCGCACGACAAAGGTACTCCTATAAGATAGGAATTATTGATCACTTTGTATGAGTTTTTTTCCCGCATGGATCGTTCGAGGGATCTTATTTCCGCTGCGATTTTAAATATGTTTACCTATAGATCCCAACAAGAACTTCCATCGAACACCTTGCATGCCAAAATCTCAAAACTTATTTTGTGCAAATCAAGACCTTGGTCTTGCTATACTAAGATCACAAACAGCAAAAAGACTTAGAATCATGTTTAGAAATTATTCGAGAACTACTTTTACTACAGGTGAGTGATCTACTTACCTCTTTATGCTTCTAAACTTACTACACCGTTGTAGAACCTAGCGTGGTGCTCCTCGTCCACTTCCCTCACAAGATCCGGCTCTTGGGCGCAAGAACAAGGAAGAGAACCCCTAGTTCTCTCTTTTGTTTTCGGAAGGAAGAAGAAGAATGAGAAATCCCTTGGTTTTCCCTTCGTTCTATTCGTTTATATACTAAGTGGAAGTTGAAGCATCATCCATACAGGACGCCTACTATTACTTATCTAATATTGGTTTCATATTTTAGTGAGATGTTTACCACCACCTAATAGAAACTCATTCTAATGCTAAATATGAGGTCGCGGGTTCGAGGCTTGGCTCCGACCCCTTTAAAGAAATTTTTAGTTTCTTTTTGTTTAGGAAAAATTTTTGGAAAAATGCTGAAAAATTTCGGGTGTTACATCCCCCTCCTTTGACTATAGATGAGAGTCTTACACAACTTGAGCTGGAGGTTCACAGTCTATGGGAGGAGATAGAGGTCTTGCATGTGGAGAGGATGGACGCAGACCAGGCCCGACACGTGGAGAGACTAGTGGCGGATCAGGCCCGCCACGCAGAGCTGATGGCTATGCATTGATCATGGAATCCGAGCTCATTTTCATCGAAGTCTTGATTTGTATTTAACGTTGGGTGGATTTGGATTTGACTGACTGTTGACCTATCTTTTTGTTTGATATGATTGACTCTGGTTGACTTTTATTGACTTATTTTTCTTATTTAATTATGCTTAGTAGAATAGGTTTATTTATTTATTATTTTTGCTTAATCATTTTCTTTAGCTATATTTCAAAAATTATCTTCTTTAACTGCTTTTCAAAAAATCCATATTTTTAAGAATCATGTTTTTCTTTTAAAAATTGATTTTACTTATCGACTTAGTTTTCAAAAACATACCCCCCCCCTCAAAACTAGGGATTTAACTTAGGCCTTATCCCTAGATCGCATGCTCCTATAAACTTAGAAGCTAACATCTCACAAGCACATTAGGATACCTTGCTTGACAACTTAGACTAGGTTGAGATGCTTAGGCCTATACCATAACTCAAGATGATTTATGTCAGTGCATCAAAAGTAGTTGGGGCAATAAATATAATTGAACATCAATCAAGTTAAGTAATCAAGCTTTGAAAGTCTAACTTGATCAGACTACTTAACTTGACTAACCCAAGTGAAAGCTACTATTTTATAACAGTTAGAAAGTAACAAACTGGGTTAGATAGGGGCCAAGGATTTGTTTTTTGTTTGTTTTTAAATTATTTTTCAAAATTATTGCATATTTATATTTGAATGCTTAGACTCAAATCATGTTTAAACTCGAATAGGTGAATTAACTTGGTTCAAATTTTATTTTTCTACATTAGCTTTTTTTGATATTTATTGTTTATCTATCTCAAAATTGTTACATAAACATCTAACTTGATTCCTTGAAAATAATTTGTGGCATTACTCTTTAAACTTAAAATTGTTTTTAAATTTACTTATATTTTCAAAATTCACTAGCTCTGATACCTAATTATTTTTTTATTTTTTTTCTTACTAAATTTTTTTTATGGCAAAGGGGGAGAGTAGGAAAAAGTAAATTTTTCAAAAATATTTTTTCATCAAATTTTTTTTGATATATGTCAAAGGGGGAGAGTATGAAAAAAAAGTTAAAGTTAAAAGTTAAAAAGTTATTTTTCAAAGAATTTTTTTTATAAGTATACAAATGAATTTCAAGTTTTTTATAAAAATATTACTTAGTACTCTGCTTATTCACATAGAATTTTTTTTCAAAGTGATACTTAGAATTTCAAAGTAATTAACTTTTTCAAAGTGATACTTAGATTTTTTTAAAATATTTAATTTTGTCAAAGTGATACTTTGAATTTTTTAAAGTAATTAACTTTTTCAAAGTGATAGTTAGAATTTTTCAAAGTAATTAATTTTTCAAAGTAATTAATTTTTCAAAGTGATACTTAATTTTTTTTAAAGTAATTAGAAAAACTTTTTGAATTGAAAAATGCACTTTTTTCAAAAGCTTTAAGAGGAGAGTTTTATATCAAGGGGAAGTTTCATGCATTCTTTCAAAATTGAACCCAATTTGAAAATGTTTTAAAACGAAAGGAGGAGATTATTTATCATGGGGGAGATTTACAAAGCAATTTTTTATAACTTTGAAAAAACTAGTTTTACCTTGAAAAATGTTGAACTCTGTTTCTTTAAATACTTTTACTCTACTTGATTAACATATCTATTTTAACTTAACTTTTGAGTTGGGTTGTCATAAATCAAAAAGGGATAGATTGTTGGTACCCGAAGCACCAGATCGAACTTGATTTTGATAATGACAAAATATTCAATGTTAAGTATGTTTTGTGATCTAACTTGGTTGACTAAGTGTGTAGGAAGGTCCTAGTTTACCTAGGCACGAAGTCTTGACCTGCATGGTTGAGCACGAAGTTCTGGTTGGGGACTGGGCACGAAGTCCTGGTTGAGGGCTGGGCACTAATGACATGACCACGGATTGGGCACGAAGACTTGATTCAAGGAATTAGGCACGAAGACCTAACTGGGGGTTGGGCACCAAAGGCTTGATCTGGACGATTAGCAGAAGACTTTGTCGAGCGACGACAACAGACAGAAGTAGGGACAGGTCGAGGTACGGACGTCTCGAGATCCTGATGCTTTTGAGGTTGAGCAAAACTCCAACTGGAGGTGCCGGTTGGCATAAGGTAACTTCTCCAGAGTGGAGTAGGTGAGGATGCGTTCCCCAGAAAAGGGAACAGTAGGCGTCGTTCCGACCTAGGATTTCATTTTGAATTCCAAAGTCAGGATCCGATGGCTCTAGCTGTCGAACGTGCATTTTGTTTTGTACACTTTACATGTTATTTGTATTTCAGACTAACCCTGTGTTACAGCTAAAGATATTAGAATCAGCAGCTTCGATAGTGCCCAAGAAGTTAGGAGCCCGAGAGGTCCCAGGCACTCGAATATACAAGTGTAGAAACCTCAGCCAAGCGAGGTTGAGTTGGCAACTGCTGATTGGATGTGCCACGTCAGCACTTAGGTGCCCCAGATCACTTAGGCGCTTGAGAAGGATAATGTTTGGACTTTATCATTGGATCACGACACAGTCAGGTCGGTTACATGGAGACGCCTCTATGGGCACTCGGGCGCCCGAGTGCCTGTATATAAGGGGTTTTGAGCCTCAGTCTTCAAAATCAATTCCAATGCTCTTTATTCTCAAGTTTGTTGTGCCAAAACAGTCCGGGATCGACGACACGTAGCTCCGATGACAAAATGCCTCCATTTCATTTTCAGTCAAGTGATGTCGATATAATTTACTTATTTATTTTGTACTTCAAATTATATATTTGTAACATATTTTGCGAGTTTATAGAATTATCCAATGAAAATGGTCAAGGACTGTGGGTCTTGGAGTAGGAGTCATCACATACTCCGAACCAAGTTAAAACGAAGCTGTTAGTATTGTTTTGACTTGATTTCTTTATTTTCGCTGCATTTACTCTCTTGAATTTGAAAAGTTCAAATCGATATTCACCCCCCTCTATCGATCTCATCGATCCCACAAATTGTGGAAGATGTAGAGGTATGACTCTTCAAATTCTTCATTAATCATCATTATTATGAAAGATAAAGGTGTATGACTCTTAAAATACTCCATTAATCATCATGATTATGGCTGTTCAAATTCTCCAAGAGTGAATAGTAGAGGTAGTTATATATTTGATCATAATCTGTTCTAGTTTTCAATATTTTAGAATTAATTAATAATTCAATTAATTCTAATTTTGAAATAATAAATTCATTATTTTTATTATCTACTAAAATAATCAATTATAGATTATGCTTATGACTACTTACTAGCGTGCAAGTCTCTAGGTTTTATATATGAAGGTAGTGTAAATTTATACGCAGACTAAGGTAATCATCTAGCCATAGTTTTTCGTTACCCAACACGATAAATTCTTAGTTAGAAACTAGAATCATCATAAACCAATTACTGTGTAATTCAATTTCTTCATCTCTACCCTACATCTCAATTAATTCGGTGCACTATGTATCATCACTAAATTAATTTTTTTACTTGATTTCTAAGATATAATCGACTCCTCTTGAATGAAAAATCATTCCTCTCTTAGCCATGGATTTTGAGTCACTTATATCTCTACCAAGCGACTAGGATGTTAACTCCATAATCTAAGAGAGCGATTAATCTTCTATTGACTCAATACTATTCTCTCTGCACTTTGCCATATACCCAACTGCCATATTAATCACATTACGATTAAAGACTGCTTTTAATGGTGTCAAAATACATAACATGTATATAATAAATGAAGCTCTCAAGTCAAAATATCAATTGCACTCGTTCATGAGAGGAATGACCAATGATGTGTAATATGTGGTCTCCTCTTAAATGGGTTGTCTAGTGTACCTTTAAAATGAAAGCACTCTCATGTACAACTTTGATATCCACCTCTCGGTATTTCTCGACCAAGTCATACTTAGCATTGATCTAGATATCTATGTCCCTTCTAGATATCTATTCGATCAAAGACTATTTTCAGATTAATTAATCTATGAGATTTTATGATTAATATAATTAGATACGTACAGAAAAATAAATGATTAATGATAAATATTTATCCTAATTAAATAATTATTTATAAATATATAAGAGTGTCTTGGTACACAAATGCACACACTAACATCAAACTCTCTACATTTGCTCCATATGTCATCATTCACAAGGTCACTTATGTAAGTTGCCTTTTTCTGAGATGTCATAGGTTCACCGACCTCTTATGAGTTTATTAATCATTTAGATGCATATATCTCTCTAAGCTTGCTTCACATATCATCCTTTCCTATGTGATCTAAACAACTCTCCTCATTTTCCAGCGCCCAAAAAAAAGAAGCTTTTTTAACAAATTTTGAGATGAAAATATTTTTGTCGCTAATCCACCATTACCAATTTTTGTGACGAATTTACAAAAATTCATCACAAATTATGCAACAATTTTTTCATCCCAAAATTCATTGCAAATCTATGATGAAAATTAATTTTGTCGCAAATCTCATGATCCCAAATATCTGATGAAAATATATTTTTTGTTATGGATTTAGGATAAATTATTTTTTGTCGCACACAAATCTACGATGAATACAATTTTTGTTGTAGATTTGGGACAAATATTGATTCGTCACAGTTTTGGGATTAATCTTATTTGTTGCAAATCTATGACAAAAAAGGGATTTTTCTCGTTAAATCGCTTAGATTCTTCACAATGTTTCCATGTTTTCTATGACGAATCTCAAGATGAAAAATTAGAATAAAATAGTTTTTTACGATAATTTTGCGACAAAAATATTTTTGTCACAAAATTTATCACAAATATTTTAACAGAAACTCTCAAATTTTGTATTTATCCTGTATACATATTATATCAACAGAGCCAACATATCATATAATTAACATTCAACACATCATATACAATTAACATTCAACACACCCTACAATTATAACATCCAACACATCCGACGTACAATTATCATTTCCAACACATTCTACAATTAACATTCAAAGAAGTCATCCAAAATGAAGTCATACATATATCGCATGATACAAGTCATACATAACTACATATCCATCCAAAATGATAGTTTTAACTTAAATCTATCACTACAAGTCATACAAATCATATCCATATAACTATAAGTCATATAACATATCAAAATTCAACAAGTAGTCATAATATTGATACAATAAGTCTCTTTTTCTACCCCAGGAAACACTTCCTGCTCCTTTTTTTGTTCTTGTTATTTTCCTGTGTCAAATTACAAAAAAATATTCACTACAACAAATAAGACTTTCCGCAGCGCATGATTGACAGCGTGCAGTTAAAGCGTACCGTTAATAATAGCTTTTATGGCGAGCACAATTATGTGCACTGCGGATAGTATAATTTTTAAACAAACAACAGCGCGCAGAAAAAGTATGCTGTTAATAAACATATCTGCGGCATGCAAAATGTGCTGTTAAAACTAAATATTAACAGCGTACAGAGCACGCTGTCAATACTTATTAAAAATGATGCACAAAAAATATACATTGTTAATGAAAATTATAAAATAATAACAGCGCATAACATAAGCTGTTAATAATCTTACAGTTTAACAATTATTGTGTCTAAATTATTAAACAAATAAAATATCAAAGCTTAACCCTTACCCTTAAAATAAGTTTTAAACCCAGCTTCTCCCCATCCCCGATCTCCTCACGCCGCATACGCCGAGCCCTAGAAATCGCCCGATCACGCTGCCCCCTCTCCTCCCGATCTCCTCACACCGGCGAGCCCTAGAAATCTCCCGATCACACTGTGCCTCCTCTCCTCCTGATCTCCTCACAGCGGATCTCCTCGCAGTCGTGATCTCCTCACACTCACGATCTCACGATCCCCTCACGCGAGCCTTCATCTCCTTGCGATATCCTCACGCGAGCCTTCATCTCCTTGCGATCTCCGCACGCGAGCCTTCATCTCCTTGCGATTTCCTCACGCGAGCCTTGATCTCTTCTGCCTTGCGATCTCGCCTCCAAGTTGATCTCCTCACGCCGCCTTCATCTCTGCCGTGCGCCAACCATACAGAGTGTTCTTCAACGAAGCTCTCTCCACCGGATATCCCTCTCTCTGGTAAGCCCTATCTGGTGAAGTCCTTCTGAGATTTCATCTCTGAATTTTCTGAAAATTGTGGAATATCATCAGTGAAATTTCTGAAATTTGTGAAATATCATCTGTAAAAGTTCTGAAATTTGTAAAATATCATCTGTAAAAGTTCTGAAATTTGTGGAATATCTTCTCTGAAATTTCAGAAATTTCATCTTTGAAATTTCAGAAATTTTCTGAAATTTCATCTCTGAAATTTTAGAAATTTTATGAAATTTCATCCCTGATTTTTTTTTTGCTAGGACTAGTTCTATATGTATTCCTCTATATTTAAGCATTGGATTGTAACTTTTATGTTAGGGGTTTTGATTATTTACAAAATGGATAAGGAATGGATGTTTCTACCTTCAAGGCTTGTACCCGAGTATGAAGAAGGGGTTCAAAAATTTCTTACTCAAGCTAGGAACTATGCCAAAACACGTGAAGTAATATTATGTCCTTGCAAGCATTGTAAAAATAAGAAGTATATGAAGTTTGACCAAGTGTATGAGCACTTAATTACTAAGGGCATCGATCCTTCTTATACTAGTTGGGTCTTCCATGGTGAAAGTTATACCTCTCAATTTCAAGGCGAAGGTAGTTTGAGAGGAGTTCAAGCAAAGGATGATAAAAGTAGAGAGGAATATCATTTATATACAAATGCGGCTTTCCCAGAAGAAAGGGTTGGACACACCGAATCAAAGGCAACAGATAGTGGGTTTGTTGATTTATTAGAAGATGCAAAAACTCCTCTCTTCCCTATTTGTACAACTTACACAAAGTTATCGGCAGCCATCACATTATACAATTACAAGTCTACTAATGGTCACACCGACAATAGTTTCAATGAGCTCCTTAAGATCTTAGGTGGCATGCTTCCTGAAAAAAACACACTTCCAGAAACTGTTTATTCAATGAGAAAGCTATTGAAACCATTTGATTTAGGATACGAGAAGATTCATGTTTGCCCAAATGATTGTTGTCTATTTAGAAAGGAGTTTAAAGATTTGGAGTCATGTCCAAAATATGGTTCCCCAAGATGGAAGGTAGACAAAATCACCACCAAAGTTCGTAAAGGAGTTCCTGAAAAGGTACTACGGTATTTTCCCGTGATACCAAGATTGAAAAGGATGTTTACACTAGAAGAAAAGGCTGAAGACTTGATTCCACAAATGTCAAGATCATATGATGTGTCATCCAGTTGATTCAGTAGCTTGGGATACAATAAATCATAAGTGGCCAGCTTTTGCATCAGATCCTAGAAATCTCCGTCTTGGTCTTGCTATAGATGGATTCAACTCTTTTGGTGACCTTAGTTCCAGATATAGTTGCTGGCTGATTATTTTGGTAAATTACAACCTTTCTCTATTAATGTGCATGGCGAAGGAAAATCTTATGTTGACATTACTGATTCCAGGCCCAAAGCAACCAGGAAATGATATAGATGTATACTTGGCACCCCTTGTGGAGGATTTGAAAGAGTTATGGGACACAGGTGTAGAGGCTAATGATGCATTCACCAAATCAATGCTCAATTTGAAGGCTATTTTGATGTGGACGATTAATGATTTTCCAGCTTATGGAAATTTATCTAGATGTGCCACAAAAGGGAAAAATGGTTGCCCAATATGTGCGGAAGACCTATGTTCAACGTGGCTTAAGTATAGTAGAAAGTTTGCATACTTAGGCCACAGGAGATTTCTTGCTCCTGATCATCCGTTTCGTCAGAAAAAAAGTGGTTTAATGGGAAAAAAGAGAGAAAGGGAAAACCTAGATCTTGGACCGGGTTACAAATTCTCAATGCAGTGAAAGACATTAAAAATGATTGGGGTAAAAAACAAAAACGTTAGACTATCAGTACTTATCAAAAAAAGTGGAAGACACAGGATAGTTCAAAAAAAGTAGGAAAAACAGTTCAAATGTGGAAGAAAAAGTCAATTTTTTCGATTTACCATACTAGAGTGTAAGTTATTTGGCTTTCTATCTATTTATTTTTAATTATTTATTTTATTCCTTAACTAATACTAAGAAATATCTTTATGTGTTTAACTTATAGGGGCTTCTGTTACATCATAACTTAGATGTCATGCATGTTGAAAAGAATGTCTGCGAGAATATCATAGGCACATTGTTAAATGTGAAGAAAAAAATCCAAAGATGGTGTTAATGCTCGAAAAGATTTGATGCACTTAAAAATTAGAGAAGAATTGCATCCTCAAGAAAAAGGAGAAAACATGTATTACTTACCAGCTGCACCTTACACATTGTCTAAAAAAGAAATGGCTGTATTTTGCTCTAGGTTGAAGAAAATAAAGTTACCTGATGGCTACAGCTCAAATATTGGTAATTGGGTTTCTTTAGAAGAGCGCAAACTTATTGGGCTGAAATCTCATGATTGTCATGTTCTAATGCAACAATTGCTATCAGTTGCATTGAGAAATCTCTTACCGAAAGATCCACACAATGCTCTATTTTTGCTGTGTGCATTTTACAATGAATTATGTCAAAGAGTATTGGACAGGAACCGTTTAGAACAACTTGAGGAGAATATTGTTGAAACTCTATGTATGTTGGAAAGGTATTTTCCTCCCGCTTTTTTTACCATTTCAGTACATTTAACAATTCATTTAGCTAGAGAAGCTCGGTTGTGTGGACCAGTCCAATTCCGCTAGATGTATCCATTTGAGAGGTAATAAACAAATCACATTTTGTTATCAAAAACTTCTTTCATCTCATTTTATTTTGTTATTTAGATTTATGAAAACACTTAAAGGTTATGTGAAGAATCGAGCAAGGCCAGAGGGTTGCATATCTGAGTGTTACATCGCTGAAGAAAGAATGAGATTTTGTAGTGCTTATATAAAAAAGTCAGCTAGTATTGGTGCCTATTCTTATCGGAATGCATATTTAGAGAATAGATTGAATGTGGAAGGTCGCCCAATTTTCCAAGGAAAAGAAAAGATTTTAGAAGATCATGAGTTTGTAACGCCCATTTTTTTTCTTTTTCTTAAGCGGCGTTACGCTAAACATACATATGCATATGTAACATCCTAATGCAGCGGAATAACTAGTACTTAAATCATATACACATGTCTGGTTTATCATTCATGGACATGGTGACATTATGCTTAACATATTACTAGCATACCTAACATCATGACATCAACTTTCCATAACTTAATCATAAGCATTTCAGGTAACATATTATCAGCATGCATAGTATCATGATATCAACTTTCCATGACTTATTCATAAGCATTTCAGGTAGCAAGTAATTTATCCATAACTTCACGAATAATAGGTTGTTTCTTAGGAATAACTATTATAAGTCGAGAATGACCCAAAGTAAGCATTGTCAGATCATAAAACAAGCAATAAGTGAAACGAGAGGGTTCCTTGGCCATGTCACTACTACACATCCATGTTCTAGCCTCTCCTGCTGCTTCCCTTAGAAATCTCTTACTGGACTTGCGGTATAAGAAAATAAGACTATAAGCATGGAGGCTTAGTAAAACCCTTTTCCTACTCACAAAATCCATACGTCGTATAAACATGAACATCATGCTTCAATCCTACATATCATAACATACTTCTTATCATGAACATCCACACAATCATGGCATCATCGATTTTAGCATAACCATAAATGAAATCATGGCATCCGGATTTAGCATGTACATAGATACCGTGGCATCATACTTAAGCATGAACATAAATGAAATCATGGCATCATATCTTAGCATGAACATAAACATAATCATGACATCATAATTAACATGAACATAAACATAATCATGGCATCATAATTAACATGAACAATAAACATGATCATGGCATCATAACTAACATGAACATAAACCTAATCATGGCATCATAATTAACATGAACATAACCATAATCATGGCATCATAATTAACATGAACATAAACATAATCATGGCATCATAATTAACATGAACAATAAACATAATCATGGCATCATAATTAACACGAACATAAACCTAATCATGGCATCATAATTAACATGAACATAACCATAATCATGGCATCATAATTAACATGAACAATAAACATGATCATGGCATCATAACTAACATGAACATAAACCTAATCATGGCATCATAATTAATATGAACATAACCATAATCATCGCATCATAATTAACATGAAGATAAACATAATCATGGCATCATAATTAACATGAACAATAAACATAATCATGGCATCATAATTAACACGAACAATAAACATAATCATGGCATCATAATTAACATGAACATACTTTGCATTATCATACTTTGCATCAACATACCTTGCATAAACATATTTTTCATAAACATACTTTTCATAAACATAATGCATAACATGGATGGATGCATGGGCAAATGCATATCTCATAAGGATGCTTAGATTAAAATCATACTTTTCATTATTTAAACATAATCATAACATTCATTGGGGCCCTGACATGTACCACATTCATTCATCATATGCGTGCATCCCTAAGTAAATACAAGGTAGCTAATCTCAACCTACTAGGGTAAGGACAGCTTCATCGGTAGTCCAGAACCGTGGACCTTATTCAGGTCCGGTACAAGCCCATTCTTAAAATAAAATACTTTCACATGCTTCTTCATTCACAATCATACATAGCATATTCATTCATTCTTAATGCTTAACATTATCATTATGCCTTGAAGGCATGAACCTCATTTCATTCATCATTCTCATTCCATATCACCATTATGCCTTGAAGGCATGAACTTTAACTTCATTCATCATTTCATCCATAAAGAGGACATGCATACATATCATTCATAAATCATGGCATACATTCATATTATTCATAAATCATGGTATGCATACATATCATTCCTAAATCATGGCATACCTACATAATTAGCATCTTAATTCATAAAAACATGCATGGTCATGGCACATGAAAAAACATGCCTAGGCCCTTTCATATATGATACATTTCCTTGGGTTCATGGCACATGTCTAAACATTTATGAATCATCATTACAAGTGACCTAACATATAATTCATGACACTTAAGCTAGGGTTTCAATTTGCATAAATATTCTTCCAACACACTTAAACATCTAAATACATCATAGTACCCTACAAACATGCATCCTTGTGGTCTTAACCCAACCCAAACCCTAAATCTTGGGAGTTGGCCGAAAGATCCTTGGCATGAAACTCCACCATTCAATCAATAGGAAGGGTTCCATAAGTAAAAGAACACCCATACATTACATACAAGACCATAGGGAGCCATTAAACCCCATGATTGGAGTAAATCCTAAACCCTAGCCCCACCTTGGGACCTTGGCCGAAACCCTAATGGGTCACCATCACATGAATAGATTCATAAAGTTGCAAATTTACATCCATACATTACATACAAGACCATAGAGAGCCATTAAACCCCATGATTGGAGTAAATCCTAAACCCTAGTCCCACCTTGGGGCCTTGGCCGAAACCCTAATGGGTCACCATCACATGAATAAATTCATAAAGTTGCAAATTTACATCCTATAACTCACATATACTTCCATAGAAAGACAATTGAACCCTTGCTTGGAGTTAACCCTAACCCCTTGCCCTAAAATCCATCTTGGCCGAAAGTTACTAGGGCCTTAAATCATGAAAAACTTTCACATAACCCCTATTAACATCTCTTACCACATAAGAAAACATAAGGAACAATATTAAAGAGTTGGATCCAAACCAAACCATAGAACCTATGGTGGCCGAAACCCTTGGTAGCCCTAACTTTGGTGTTTCTTCATATATGGTTCAAACAATTCCTTGTATCATGAAAATAACTCAAAAACCATTATACCACAGGTGAGGGAGTCTTACCTTGGGTTATCTTGGTTTTTAGACCTTAAAAAGGGAAGATGATGAAGACCTTGTTGTCCCTTGATCACCCTTAGCCCTTGTAACCTTGTAGATTACCCTTAGCTCTTGAAGATTGAGCCCTTTTGTGAAGTTTTCCAAAAGAAAACCTTCCTTGAAGTTTCGGCTAGAGTGAGGGAGGAGGAAGAAGAAAGGTGGAATTGATGGAAGGAAGAAAGTAACTCCCAAACTCCCTCTTTATAACACATCAAGGAGGGCAAGTGAAGAGTCATGGTGGATGACCATTCATTTTCCCTAAGCCTTAACCACAATCCACTTCATTTCCTCATAGCACTCCCTTGCTAGGTGAATTGGTTAGAGTATGCATGGTTGTACAAGAGGTCCAAGGATCAATCCTTGGTGCATGCACTAATTTTTTGTATTTTATTTTTATTTAATTCCCTATTATTTCAAAAATCCCTTAAAAATTCCCCCATAATTATGTTGATATTTCTCATTAAAACCTCTTTATATTTATATTAATTTTTACCTAAAATTCACCAATAATTATGCTACTAGGAAGCTCATATAAAGCCCGTTAGTGCTTATTGTTCCCAATTTAAATGAGAAAACATGGATTTCTAGGCTAGGATTCGTATTAATATTTCTAGGTCCCTCGGAAAATTATCTAGTCATGCTCAATATTTTAAAGAAAATATTATGAGAATTTTTCGGATCGTTACAATCCCCCATACCTCGTGAAAGTTCGTCCTCGAACTTTGAATAGCTCCGGGTACTTGCGCCTCATCTCGTCCTCGCGTTCCCAGGTAGCTTCCTCGAACCGTTGACTTTGCCATAGGACCTTGACTAAGGGTACCTCCTTACTCCTTAGCTTCTTGATTTCCCGATCCAAGATCTGAATAGGCCGGCTCTCAAAACTTAGGTCCTCCTGAACTTGTACTGTTGGTGGCTCGATCACTTGGTCTGTGGTTAGAATACATTTCTTGAGTAACGACACATGAAACACGTTATGGATAGCCGACATCTCTTGAGGCAGCTCTAATTCATATGCCACCTTGCCGATTCTTTTCAAAATCAAGTACGGCCCCACATATCGCTGACTTAATTTTCCCTTATGCCCAAATCTCGTTACCCCTTTCATAGGAGCCACCTTGAGAAATACCAGATCTCCAACCTCAAATTCCATTGGCCTACACCGAACATCCACATAATTCTTCTACCGGCTCTGAGCAGCTTCAATCCGTTGTTGAATGTTCTGTATAGCTCGGGTGGTGTCATTGATGAGATCCGTCTTGAACCTCATTTCCTTCTTTTCACCCCCTTCGTACCAACAAATTGGAGACCTACATCTCCTCCCGTACAAAGCTTCATAGGGTGCCATTCCGATAGTAGCTTGGTGGCTATTGTTGTACGCGAATTCCGCCAAACATAGATATCGGCACCAACTTCCTTTGAAGTCCAGAGCGCAAGCTCTCAACATATCCTCCAATACCTGATTCACTCGTTCCGTTTGTCCGTCAGTCTGAGGGTGAAAAGTGGTACTGAACCGTAGTTTAGTGCCAAGAGACTTCTGAACACACTCCCAAAAATGTGAGGTGAAACGACCATCCCTATCTGAGATAATAGTTTTGGGCACTCCATGAAGTCTAACTATTTCCTTAGCATATAATTAGGGCAATTGCTCAATCGAATAAGTCATCTTGATTGCTAAGAAGTGAGCTGATTTCGTCAACCTGTCCACTATTACCCATATCGCGTCATATCCATTTGTAGTCCTGGGAAGTCCTGTGATGAAATCCATAAAAATATCTTCCCATTTCCATTCTGGGATTGGAAGTGGCTGCAGAACCCCGCCGGGTCGCTGGTGTTCCGCTTTCACTCGTTGACAGGTCAGGCAAGTATTCACATGCTGTGCCACATCCCTCTTCATACCGGACCACCAGAGCTTCTCCTTCAGGTTTTGATACATTTTGGTGGACCCTGGATGCATCGAATAAGGGGTTTCGTGAGCTTCTACTAATATCGCTCTTTGCAGCTCCGAATCCTTAGGGATACATAGACGATCCCTAAGATATAGTACTCCCCCGTCGGCGATACGAAACCCATCGCCCTTCCCTTCCAGGGTCTCCTGTTTGATTCTCTGCAGGTTCAGATCACCATTTTGCTTTTCCAATATGTCCTCAAATAGCATCGGTGCCAGTGCCATAGTGAAAAGCCATCCTGAGATGATTTCAACTCCAAATTGACTACTTCCCTTCCGAGCTGCTGAGGTAATATAGATATGGACATCAAGGCAGCACTCGACTTCCGGTTGACTGCATCGGCCAATTTGTTTGCCTTCCCTGGATGGTAGAAGATCTTGCAGTCGTAGTCCTTCACCAACTCCAGCCATCGGCGTTGTCGCATATTCAAGTCTTTCTGATTGAAGAAGTATCGTAGACTCTGGTGGTCTGTATAAATCTTACACTGTGCTCCATACAGATAATGCCTCCATACCTTAAGAGCCACCGCAGCCAATTTCAGATCGTGAGTGGGGTAGTTCTGTTCATGTTCCTTGAGTTGCCTAGAAGCATACGCAATAACCTTACCACCCTGCATAAGTACAGCTCCAAGTCTTAATTTGGAGGCGTCACTGTACATATCGAAATTCTGATTACTTTCCGGAAGAGTAAGAATTGGAGCAATGGTAAGTCTACTTTTTAATTCCAAGAAACTCCTTTCGTAGTTCTCCGTCCACTCGTACTTTTTATCCTTCCGGGTGAGAGTCGTTAGAGGAGCTGCAATTTGATGGAGACAAAGGAAGTGAACAAGTTGCCCAACAAGCTAACGATATGGATCATGCTCAACCCACTCTAGAAGTTGTTGATCCATTATGCATCAAAGGGGGCCCAATTACAAGGGCTAAGGCTAAAAAGATGAAAGAAGCACTTAACGTGCTAATTGAAGATGTGAAAGCCAAAGCGACCATTGAAGAAGGTTTGACCAAGAGCAAGTCTTACGGCTTAGTCAACCTAATTCAAGCCTTAGATGAGCTTAATTAGTATCCTTAGTCTCTTGTCTATGTAAGAAGGATATTTTAATTTTGTAGGTTCAATTTAGGCCCAATTTCTAGCTTTATTTGGGTTGTAATGGTGCCAAGAGCTCAATAGGCCTATGTAGTCTATATAGGCCTTTACTAAATGGGCTTCCTTTTGGCCTTTTAGGGTTTTTAGGTCACCCTATAGCTATAAATATATGGGGTGGCGGCCACAACATGTAACTTTTGGCTTATTCAATCTACTACATGGTGAGGCTCTCACTTGTTGGTTCTTCATTGAACTAGAACTTATCAAGGCATTCCCTGTGGCGTTCAAGACTTATCAACCTCCATCCCAAGGTTGTGGCGTCTCTCTTCTTCTTCTTCTATACCAAGGTTCGTGCTTCCTTAAGCATTGGTCAAGGTTTCTTTCTTCTATTCTCCATCTTTTCGATTTAGACTATCTTTCCCTCTTTCTTCCATTTGTTGTGTGTTCTTGAGACTTATTCTCTTTGGGTTCGCATCATTTGGTATCAGAGCCTTAGTTTTTCTAAATCGATTTGGTTATCCTTTTCTTTGTGTTCTGAGTTTCTATCGTATTTTTGTTTCTTTTCTTTTGCTTAGCAAGCCTTACTTGCTTTGTTGCTCAAAAAAAAAAAAAAAAAAAGAGGAGGAAAAAAAAATCGGCCAAAGAAAAAAAAAAGAGAGAAAGAAAAAAAAAAGAAGCAAAGAAAGGAAGGAAGGAAGAAAAAAAAAAGAAGAAGAAAAAGCCAAAACCAAAAAAAAGCAAAAGAGGCTGGAAAAAAAAAGAAGGAAGTAGAAGACTTTGTTTGCAAATTTCTTTTCAAGTATTCTCATTTCATTCAAGTTAGCCTAGATTCAATTCTGGCAGCCAAATTAAGTTCTGGCAATTTTCCTTTCAGCTCTTATTTCAAGTACTTTCATTTCCTTTAAGTTGCCTAGATTCAATTCTGGCAGCCTAGATTAAGTTCTGGCGACTTTTCTTTCAGCTCTTTAATTCACGTTTTGCTATCTTTCATTTCCGCATTATCTTCAATTTGCCTAGATTCAATTCTGGCAAATTTCCTTTCAGCACTTCAGTTTTTCAATTCTGCAATTTGCACTTTTGTCTTTAATTCCTATACTTTATCGTTACACCCT
>JAGFNQ010009495.1:0-52477 GCA_024364735.1 Boesenbergia rotunda
CTAGAAATACAAATTGAACTTATGTGAGAAGAATGATAAAGAATGCATCAACATACATTAATTAAATCCTATTTAATTTTTTGAATTGAATAACCCTTTTTATCAATTCGGGAGATCGTAGGAACATCTCCAAATAGGTTGATATCCAACCATAGATAAGAACAACCATGGATGTGACCATGAAGTTATTCTTAGCTATGAAGGTAGGTAATTATACCAATTACATATCACATATATGTAACTATCACTTTATGCTATCAACTAATTGAATGTTTGCATAAATCATTGGGTTGTTAACTCATTAACAAGTATGCAACAATATACATAGCACCCAACTGCACCTCTCTTTACATCGACCTTGGCTGTAGCACAACAAATCGATGCTCCAAGCTTAAGGCTGACCCATTAATCAAGAAATAGTTTTAATATGGTTGGAGCTCATTTAACCGTTTAGTCAGGCTTGGATGTGTCCAACAACCAAAACTAAGGATTGACCTCTGACTCCAACTATATTTATTATAAACTAATTCTATGGTTTGAACATATTGAGGTTCAAGCCGGGCATGGATGTGTCCATCAACCCAAACGAGAAACAAAACTCCGGTTCTAACCATATTAATGGAAGGTGTTGGCCTTAATATTTTGTAAGGGGTTTTGGGTCTCATCCTTTCTTTTCTAAGCACATTCATGACATATAATTATGTCATGTACTAACGATTTCCTTAATAAAGTATGTATGTGACTTAATTTATCAAGTCTCATTAATTGAATTAGGAACCGGATTTCCTAATTCTAATTTCATACTTTATTCAAGGAATTGTTTTGGGAAACAATTTCCTAAATTGTCATAATCAATTTCGGAAATAATATGTTTAAGACTTTGATTTCTCTAAATCAAATCTTATTAAATTAAGAGACAGATCCCTTAATTCAACCACATATTATTTTCATGAAAATCTTATTTAAGAAAACTCTATAGGAAACCATTTTCCTAATTAATTTTGGAGACAATAATATGTAAGAGCATCACCTCTTAAATCAAATAAGGAAATTATCGTTTGAGAATCACCTCAAAATTTCCAAGATTTGATTACATATTTTATTTATGGATTTATTAATTACAATAAAATATTTTCTTTGGGTGGCTCCCCGAGGCTCAGATACCCAAAAAAAAAGAATTTGTTGTAAATCTAATTTGGTCCGCTCCCCGAGGCGTAACCAAATTAAACATGACAATTTTATTCAAAAATAGGAAATTAAATTACAACAACTAACTTTAAATTGGACGGCTCCCCGAGGCTCAATCCAAAATAAAGAATTTTGTTAATAATTTAAAACCAATTCGAATTTAATTGTCAATTAATAATCCATAAATTTGTCTAGACTTTCTTTGAAAGAAAGTGCCCAAAATTACGAGATTTCATAATAGGTTTTCAGAATAATTGTAAGTTTCTGGTACAAAGAAAACTTACATATTTCTAAAATTAGAAAATTTCCAAAATAGGAAATTTCCAAAATTGGAAAGTTTCCAAAAATGGGAAGTTTTCACAATTATCATAAAATTTCAGAAACTAGGATATTTCAAAAGTTTGCGAAATTTCATGAGGATTTCCAAATTTTGAAATTCCTAAGTCTAAAATTTATCATAATTGGAATGTTTCCATAATTGGAAAATTTTCCAAAATTGAGATCATGACAAAGTTTTCCGCAAAACAATTATATGATTATGTCGAACACTAATCGGCTCTGATACCACTGTTGGGACCGGGTGCATGTTGACATGGATACGGGTTCGTAATTTTAAAATTTAATTACGTGCAGTGGAAGGTTTAGCATAAATAATTTCTCAAATTATTTTAACCACGTATCTAGCATGCAACCTTATGTTGTGGAGACATGATCATACATTTAAAATTTTGCAGAAAGTAAACTAATTTACTTAATACCTCGCGTAACTCGTAGAAAGGGACGAGATCCAACCGTAGTGTCCCTTGGAAACTCCGCCTCTATTCGCGTCCACGCCGAGTTTTCTTCGGGATGACTTCGCAAAGCCACAAGTTTCGTGCCGACAAGAACTACTAGATTCTCCAAAGGCACGACAAGAATACCAAGAGAGAGATGAAAAACTAACCACCAAACGAAGAACGGAATCAAGATTCCGGGAGGAAGGAAGGAGTCACGCCCGCTTCTTCTTCTTCTTCGGCTTCTTCTTGGTGGTGGAAGCTCACGGCAAAGGGGGAGGGCTCTAGGGCCGGCGGCACTAGAAGAGGGAGAGGGAGAGAAGGAGAGGGAGAGAGGCTAGGCAAGAATCCTTGATCTCTTTGATTGATCTCCAAGCCTTGCCTTGGTACCTTTATATAGTAGCCTCTTAATCGCCAAGTCTCCTTTAACGGAATAAATTTTCATAAGAAATTTATCTTATAAATTTTTCTATGAATTATTCCGTTATGCTAAGTTTTTATTATAACTTTATTTATAATAAAAACAACCATGTCTCCCCTTTTATTATGGAAAGAAATTTCTTTATATAAATTTCTTTATCATGGTAAATCAATCCATTATTGATTTTATAAAATAAAATAAATCAATCCAAGGTTTATTTTAATTTCTATGAAAATAAATCTCTTTATATAAATTTTTTTATATAAATTTCTTTATACAAATTTCTTTATCCATAATTTCATAAAACAAACCACGCGCGGTTTATTTTATAATTTGAACCAAACAATTTGGTTCTTCCCTCTTATTGTGGCCGGCCAAACAAAGAGGGTGGGGACCCTCTTTGGCCGGCCAAACCCAAGCCGAAACCGTACGAATTAAACTCATTTAATTCGTCCAATAAGTCTTCAAAAGACTTAGCCATTTTATGCTTCCGATGCGTCTCTGAAAAATTCAGATTCGACTTATCTCTCTTGATCGGAAAATCTAATTTTCAACTCGTTTTAAATCCCTCGGACTACTCGTAGTGCGTGTGACTAAATAGGCTTTCGATTTATGTTGGTCGTCTATAATTAACCAATTATAGAACGATCATGAGTGGCACCTAGTAGTACATCATGATCCCCAATTAATCGAAAGATCAACGGTTGACCTCAGAAATTATTCTGAAACCCTTCAGCAGCTCTAATGAATCGTGTCTCATTCCCTTCACCATCTTATACCCACTTGGTTCAGGACACGGTCTATGTGTGTCAGTCCCCAATAGGCTGACTACGTCACACCTAGCCCAAGCAATGTCTTTCTCGTCCAACGGATTCTAATTACTCTCATGTATCTGAGAGATTCATACTCTGAACATGTGATGCTCTGGCCAGAGGCTTCGAGTAACAATCCGACGATAGGCCTTGGGTATACATCTCCTCGCAAGGAGTGGTGAATCCTTTGTAGGCTGTTCAAACATCTTCGGGCACTTCGGCTTATACCCAACCATCCTGGGTCCACACCTCCTTAGAGATGCTTGCTTAAGATGTCAAAGTATAAGTCTCTATGACCAAGATGACTTTAACACCGCAAGTCAAAGGAACATCGCACTTAAGCTGCAGTAAGAACTTCATTGACATATCTATATGTAGATTACCATATGAAGTTTTACAGCCAGTCACTCTAATGAACTAGTTCCCTTAACTAGCATTCATGTTTATCTCCGGACATCCCAATGTCACCAGCGAGTGAGAATCAGCTGATTAGAGAATAACTCATGCTAGTCTCAACAGAATTGATAGTGTCCGTATTTATCAATTCATCGACTAGGGACATTTTCAATACTTCACAATTGCACATGTAGAGATAATCACTAGTTGTGAATTCATCACAAATTCTCTCATGCTGTGAATTGTATTGCGGGCATTCAGTAAATGAGTTTAAGATCTCAATCAAATACACGAACATGTATACTCAAATAGTGAATATTCATTTATTAAAGTAAATAATTACAATCATAAGGCGATTGCCTTAGGACACTTCTCTCATATTACTAACAGTTACATCCAAGTTAGACCGGGATCAAGCATCACTTTTAATATCATTTTGATGTTAATTTTTATAAATCATTATCATTTTACATACAGGAAAGAGAAAATCTCTGTATATAAGAAAAAGAAAAATCTTTATATGCAGAAGAGAGATAAAAACATTTAAATCTATTTGCATATGCTTGCTAAATTTGACATCACCTACCTTTGTACTTATAAGGGTGTATAGACTATTAATTTTACGTGTATTGTTTATATATATATATATATATATATATATATATATATTTTATCAATATTAATTTTTATATTTGATCATTATTATTTATCAATTTGTTGAGACTTGAGCTTGAGTTGGCTCAGGCACTAGCCACTTGATCGAGTTCGATGGACGGTTATATATATATATATATTTTATCAATATTAATTTTTATATTTGATCATTATTATTTATCAATTTGTTGAGACTTGAGCTTGAGTTGGCTCAGGCACTAGCCACTTGATCGAGTTCGTGTCCAACCGTCCATCTTACGGTGAAATACTTTTCAATTAGGATAAAATTTTGATAAATTCAATTGAAAATTTGATCAGTCGACTCCACGTCGTCAACGCCTGACGCAGACGACCGGCCAACTTGTCTCGCACTCAATGGGAGACCATTGACTTTTAAAATTACTAAACTACACATGTCCGAGTACACGCTGCACCTTTCTCATTTTTTTCCTTATTTTTTTTAAATAAATCATTAAAATTATGTTTTCCTATCTTATTCAGTCATTAACTCCAACTATTTCTTTGGGAAAAAAAACATATTATATCTAATGAAATAGTAAATGATGTCACTGGGAAAAACCAAAAAAAAGTAGAGTTGACTTTTAAAAAAACAAAAATCCATTATTCCACCTCAATTATTTCGGGGGCAAAAATCAAAACAGTGAAATATCGGTAATTTTAAAAAACATCAGGACGGAAATAAAATAAAAAAATAAATCCATGATAGATTTTTCGACCGGTTTATAAGTTATAACTGTCACTTTCACCTCCAGCCCAATCTTCCCCTCTGGTTCCTCTGGTTTGGCGGTTGGTTGGCTGTTCAACTCATCTCCTTTTCATGTCCTGATCCTCTTTCCATAAGTATGCACTGCTCCTCCCCCTCTAAATTCTCCGACCCAAAGCGCAGATTTTGCATTGATCCTCAGTTCGGATTAAGGAAGAAGGATGGGCAGTCTCCGGCTCGCCGTCGTCGCCGTCGCCGTCGCGGTCTTATACGAGGTGCTGATGCTGCCGGCGTCAGGGAGATTCGTGGTGGAGAAGGAGAGCATCACCGTGGTCTCTCCGGAGTCGATCAAGGGGCATCACGACGCCTCCATCGCTAACTTCGGCGTGCCCAACTACGGTGGCACCTTGACCGGCGTCGTCATCTACCCCGACCGGGGTCGGACCGGTTGCGACCCCTTCGAAGGCGGCCCGTTCCAGTCCAAGTCCAAACGCCCCGTCGTTCTCCTCGTCGATCGCGGTGGTAATCGATAGATCGATCGTGTGTGCTCTGTTCTTCTATTTTTTTCTTCTTCTTTATGTGAAAATTGTTCAATTCTCCAGATTGCTACTTCGCTCTGAAGGCATACAACGGGCAGCAGGCCGGCGCCGCCGCTGTCCTCGTCGCCGACACCGTAGCCGAGCCCCTCCTGACCATGGACGCCCCCGGAGAAAGCGACGACAACGAATTCGTGGAAAAGATCAACCTCCCCTCCGCCCTCATCACCCTGTCCTTGGGCAACTCGCTCAAGGGCGCCGTCGCGAAGGGCGACGAGGAGGTGGTGGTCAAGCTGGACTGGCGGGAGTCGATGCCGCACCCCGACGAGCGGGTCGAGTACGAGTTCTGGACCAACAGCAACGACGAGTGCGGCGACCGGTGCGACGAGCAGGTGAAGTTCGTCGGCGACTTCAGGGGCAACGCTCAGATCCTCGAGAAGGGAGGCTTCGCCCTCTTCACCCCGCACTACATCACCTGGTACTGCCCGGAGGACTTCCGGGCGAGCAAGGAGTGCAAGGCGCAGTGCATCAACAACGGCCGGTACTGCGCCCCCGACCCCGAGATGGACTTCGAAAAGGGGTACGACGGCAAGGACGTCGTCCTCGAGAACCTCCGGCAGCTCTGCGTCTACCGAGTCGCGAATGAAACCGGGAGGCCGTGGGCCTGGTGGGACTTCGTGACCGACTACCACGCCAGGTGCTCCATGAAGGAGAAGAAGTACAGCAAGTCATGCGCCGAGGCTGTCGTCTCCTCCCTTGGTAAGAAGCTTGATTCCTCTTTGCAACCGACTTCAAATTTTATTTAAATCCAGCTCGAGTTCAAATCGAATTTTAAAAATCACATATTTTTCAAGCTCAAATTGTGATCCTGAGTGTTTTAGTACTATACCACACCTTGGAAGAAGCTGATTGATGCAATCTAATGTGGCTCATCAGGATTGTCTTTGGACAAGGTCACAAAGTGTATGGGAGATCCCGAAGCCGATGCCGATAACGAAGTCCTCAACATCGAACAAGACCTTCAGGTTCTTGATTTTTCAGATTCGTTCAGTTGAGATGCTCAAATGGTTACTCAGACATACAACTTACTATACCGTCTTCTTCGGTCTTGTAGGTCGGCCACGGTGATCGCGGAGATGTTACTATCCTGCCCACCTTGGTGATAAACAACGTTCAGTATCGAGGTTTAGATTTACATAGTTGTTTCTGTCATGTTCTGTTACCCTCTTTCAGGACTTGTGCTGATACAAAGAAACAACTTGTGGAAATTTCAGGGAAATTAGAGAGGACTGCTGTGCTGAAGGCAATCTGTGCAGGATTCAAAGAGTCTACTGAGCCTCTTGTGTGCTTAAATCCAGGTCAACTGATTTGCATCCTTTTAGTTTAAAGTTGACTAAGCATCGGGTTCTTCGGCCAGTTGACTTTGCTTTGTTTTTCAGATATTGAGACGAATGAGTGTCTCACTTCGAATGGAGGTTGCTGGCAGAACACACAGCTGAATGTCACTGCTTGCAAAGTACAACTAACTACTTTAGCTGAGGCATTTGAGATTTTTTCTTCCTCTTGTTAGGAAGGAAGATATGATCATCATCATCAGCTAATATACATATATATTTCCTTTTATTTAGGATACTTTCAGGGGAAGAATCTGCGAGTGCCCTGTAGTAGACAACGTCCAATTCAGGGGAGACGGCTATAATTCTTGCATAGGTATCTGTTTTTACAAGCAATTCTTTGTTAGAAATCTAAATTCAGTATCTTCTATATCATATCAATATAATAAACAATAAGATATGTGAATCCATGACCATAGAAATCTTAAACACCTTGTGCATACTATATTAGAATTTTATGATGATTAAGATGGTAAACGAGTCAAATATATTCAAGCTTGTTTATTCATGAATATTTTTAAGGACAATTCACAATCTATGATAATGTCTGAACATATATTCAAGCTTGTTTATTTAATTAATTTTGTATGTATTAAATGAACATAAACAAATTTTTATCAAATCGAAAAATTTATTTATGAATATTTGATTGTCCTGATGATGAAATATCAGTAATATATGAATTAGAGACCTCAGCCCCTATTTATAACATGTACTGAATCCATTGTTTATGCATGTTGGGTTTCAGCTGTGGGTCCTGGAAGATGTGCAATTGATAATGGAGGTTGCTGGAATGCTACCAGGGATAACCAGAGATACTCAGCTTGCTCAGTTCTGTCAAATTCCTTTTCTTCATCACCATTTTCAGTTCATTTTTCACCCTGAATTCATCCTTTTTCAGTAACTTATCGATCAACTGTTTCATCAAAATGCATACAGGATTCACAGCTGACGGGTTGTCGCTGCCCATATGGATTCTCTGGTGATGGCTATGAATGCCAAGGTATTATTCCCTTTTGAATCGTGGTGATTATTGAGTGAAATCCCTATGTTAAAGTCCATCTTATCGTAAATTTTCAGATATCGACGAGTGCAAGGGGAAGCTTGCTTGCAGTTGTCCTGAATGCTCCTGCAAGAACACATGGGGAGGGTATGACTGCAAGTGCAGAGGTGACCTTGTGTACATAAAGTCCGAGGACGCGTGCATCGGTAAGGAAAACATTTCGATCGGTATCGATCAAATTCTCTTTCAAATAGGTTTGTGATTTCTCATCCTGTGCCTAAATGCAGCTAAGAATGCCTCCAAGTTCTCCTTGTTTATAACACTCTTTGTGCTAGCAATTGTGATCAGTGCTGCAATAGCAGCTTATGTATTTTACAAATACAGACTCAGGGTCAGTTTCCAACAACAAACTTACTTCCAATACCTGAATTTTTCGATTCTAATACAAGTTTTTATCTTCTCTTTTTGTAGTCTTACATGGATTCTGAGATCATGGCCATCATGTCGCAGTACATGCCCCTTGACAACCACCAGAATGGAGCACAACCCTTGAGGGAAGACACTACAATATAATGAGGGTTTAGTTTGCATGGCTGTGCCTTAATTCTGCATCATCTGTCATTCTTGTTTGATTCACACAAGTAGATGTCAATGTAGATTCACAGGTTGTGCTGAAATCTATCTGACGATAGATCCTGGCCAAAAGTTTTCATGTTTCATGTTTCATGTTTAGAAACTAATTTTGATCGTCCAGTGAACTTTCGGAGCTGATGTACGGTTGACGATAAAAAAGGTTTATAAATGAAACTTGGATTGCCTTTTTAGTGGGGGAGTTGCGTATAGTTTTAGAGGTTTGGATTTGGTGGTGGAATAATTGTGGAAGATTAGGAACCAAGGTAAGTCACTAGAGGATACGAAAAAGATTGCTACAGTAGAAATTATATTTTTTCTTGACCGCATGAATTCTAGGAACGAAATAAAAATTCAAAAGAGAAAACACAAGATATATGAGCATGAATCTATTGTTTCTTCGAATTATGACATAATATAAGAAAGCACAATAAAAAGGACAAGGAACCTGATTGAAGAGTTATATCCTTTTCTTTAGCGTCGCCGACTTGATCCCTGTGGAAGATAATGCAGCGGAAAGAAGGAGGATCTTCCAAGGGGTTTAGGTTGACAACATCGAAAAACTCTAGGTCAATGGGGAACCCAGAGCTCTGTCAAGATGATTACCTAAACCCTTGGGGACCTCCCCTTTATATAGGAATTCAATCTGTTATCAGCCCATAGATAATAACAAATTAGGTTAAAGGGTTTTACACATTGAACCCTAGCATCCAATAATTTAAAACTCAATAAACATAAGTTAGATCACTTTAAAGGGTTCAGATTGTATTTACATATGCGACTTATATATAAGTTCACCTAATAAGGATAATAATATCCAACAATCTCCCACTTGGGTTATTATGAGTTGTATGTTAAATACAAGTAAAATTTTAGTTGATATTAAATTTTATGGGTACAAGATACCCTTATAAATAATCTGATTCATTAACTTCATTAGTATATGACTAAAGAGACCATAGCTACTGTATATGATTGTAATAAGCCCCAACAGTAATCACAATACCAATGTCATTAACGACATAGATCAAGATACAGATGTATAGAGTAGAAATTACATGAAATACGATCAGCACATATCAATTTTCAATTGGTCCAAAGTGACCCAAAAAAGTTTGATCATATTTGCAAATATCTTATGTTAAATTACAATAGTAAATCATGATCCAAACTTTATGATTCCAATAAAGAATTTGTATCATATTTACAAATATCAAATGCTAAACAGCTGTAGTAAATCATGATATCATACACTATAACAAATATGACTTTTCGCAGCACGGAATTTTACTATCCGCAGCGCGCATTACACGTTGCACAACTACAAGCTGTCAAAAGTCATAAAACATCGACAACACATGTGCGCTATGAATAATATTAATCGCAGCACGCTGCATGTTGCGATTAATACTATTCGTAGCTCGCAGCACGCTGCGATTAATGCTATTTGCAACGTACGATGCGCGTTGCGATTAAGAGTAATCAATAGCATTCGCAGCACACACTGCATGCTGTGATTAAGAGTATTCGTAATTGTTTGGAAACGAATGGCTAGAGAGGGGGGGTGAATATAGCCAATCACTTTTCACTTGCGATTAACAAGTTTCCTACACTTAAACTTATCAGTAGCACAGCAGCGGAAGAAACAAAAGAAACTGAAAGTGCAGTAAGCTAAAACAGAGACAAGATCAATACAAAGACAACTGCCAAGAACGCTAACAAGAGGGTTTACAAGGTTCGAGGATAACTTGCCCCTACTCCTTGGCGTGCCCTTAAGGTGGGCGATCCCTTGATCGTCGGCAGATCAAGCCCCGGTTTCACCGGATATAATGCAACCTCCTTCTCGGTGGAGAAACCTCTCCACAGCTTTTCAGACAGAATAGAGTTTAAGCACAAAGAAACTACGAGAAAGATCTTACTCAACCACTTAGCAGGACAAGAACACAGCTAGCTTCCCTGAGCTCCACCCAGTGGCGATCTCACGCAAGAACCCTTCTCCGTGTCTTCCCACTGTCGGACTCCAAGCTACTTGTTCTCTCCTTCAAGCGCTCAAGTACAGATTGGTGCTTCTCGATCGCTTGCTCAAAGTGATGACAGCTTCAAGAACGCAGCAAGCAAGCAGATTGTGGAGAACACTAGGGCGCGGCAAGAACACCAGTTCAGAACCTTGCTTCTACGAAGCTCACTTCCGCGCTTTTGATCCTCCACCCAGCACCAAGTGACAACATCCTCCATAGCCTCCAGCTATCTTGCTGCCAACACCAGCTACCACTGAGCCCTCTCTGGTCTTCCTGAGATCCCCTCAGCCAAGCCCCAGTCTCGGCTCCAGTCTGCAGCTCGGCCGTTACAACCTGAAATGGAGAATCGGACAAACCTGCTCCAAGGAAAGCCTCCGTTGACCTCTCCTCGAGTGTTTGAATCCTCCCTGTCACCTGCAGCTTAATCAGACTGTTAGAGCAGCAAATCATCCAGTAAATCAGATATCAGAAGCAAACATCAGCGAATCGGATGTGATCAGACGCTCTGACCACGTCTGACAGTGCAATTTGAATTAAAGTGATCGGTCACTGGACCGATCCAGGATTTGTGGATCGGTCACCAGACCGATCTACTATAGTGCTGGGATTCCCAGCTCTTATGGCAACACATGCCTGATCGGTCACCAGACCAATCAGGATGAAGCCTGATCGGTCACCAGACCGATCAGAGTGAAGCCTGATCGGTCACCTAGACCGATCAGGACATATGAACAGTGATTTTTTAATCAGATCCAAGATCCCTGATCGGTCACCAGACCGATCCAGGACTTTGATCAGCAAGGGAACTCACTCACTTCCCACTCCCTAATCGGTCACCAGACCGATCAGGAGTAAGGTAGTGAGGAAGCATCCTGCTCCCTGATCGGTCACTGGACCGATCAGGAGCCACACAGTAGGTTCCCAACCTCACTGTGTGCTCCCTGATCGGTCACCAGTCCGATGAGACATAGCTGGATCGGTCACCGGACCGATCCACTAAGGAGCAGCGTGTCAATGTCCCTGATCGGTCACCAGACCGATCCAGAGACTCAACCCTAGCCCTCCAAGCTAGTGGCTTCATCCACCTTAGCCCTCCAAGCTAAGGATTTTTCCATCTAACCCTCCAAGTTGGGAATTTACACCTAACCCTCCAAGTTAGGACTTTTCACCTAGCCCTCCAAGCTAGGACTTTTCACCTAGCCCTCCAAGCTAGTACTTTTCACCCAACCCTTCCAAGTTAGAACTTCATCCAACCTAGCCCTCCAAGCTAGGCACCTGACCCTCCAAGCCAGGACTTTTTCACCTAATTCTCCGGGATGGGAATTTGCACCTAACCCTCCAAGTTAGGACTTTTCACCTAGCCCTCCAAGCTAGGACTTTTCACCCAACCCTTCCGAATTAGGACTTTTCCAACACCTAACCCTCCAGGTTAGGATTTTCCAACACCTAGCCTCCCAGACTAGGATTTTCCAACACCTAGCCTCCCAGACTAGGATTTTCCAACACCTAACCCTTCAGGTTAGGATTTTCCAACACCTAACCCTTCAGGTTAGGATTTTCCATATCATGCCTGATCCCCGACCAGGACTTAATCATAATCATAATCAACCTAAACTAAAATCGATGTCAACACCAAAACAACAATCAGGGCAAGACTGCATCAACAATCTCCCCCTTTTTGTTGTTTGACAATCCGATTTTAAGTTTAGGGATTCTCAATCAATAGCTCAACTTTGGAATCATAGGGGAATCCAGATCCTCCCCCTACAACATGATCATCCTAAACTTAACCAATCCACACTCTCCCCCTTTGTCGAACACGAAAAGGGTCTAGACGGGCTATTAAGTTTTAAACAGGCTCCCCCTCAACCCTAGGGGTATCCCAAATCAACAAAGATGTGATAGGTTGTTGGATAACCATACGAACACATGTGAAAAAGATAGAGCAAGATATAGCAATCACATGCATCATATGAACACGAATTATCAACTCGCAACGCATGTCATAACATGTATATGAATCAGGTAGACATGACATTGTAAGCATGAACATGGCAATTTAGCAAACATACAGATCATAGTCATATAAACAGCATGGCATCAACAATAGGCATACTATCATGAGATAAAAACATAATCATGTCAATATAGCACAATTGCAACTAGTAGTCATCAAAGCATCAACAAGCAGTAACATCCTAAGCAAGATAGCAATATACGTGCGACACAAGGCCACACTAAGCAAGTCAAAAAGAGCATACAACCCAATAGTCAAACAGACCAAACATGGTCAAGTGCACAAAGCATGGAAAAAGAACAGCAAACACCCAAGCTCAAGCATCAGCGAGGGGATCCTCATCATGCACGAGATCGGCCATCGTGGTATCAGTAGGAGCAAGGGACCCTGGCGCAGTACTCGATGAAGGTACACCTCCTGGAAATGTGTGGCTGCGCCACTCATCATACCATGTCTGCTGGAGGGTACGGGTCCCCGAGACCTGGGTCTCAATCCCGGTCAGTCAGAAATCAATGGAGCGAAAGCCTGATCGAAACTCCTCACGATCTGCCTCCCTGAACTGAATAAGCTCCTGTAGCGTCTGATCTAGCTCTGAAATCTGCCATCGGAGATCTGGATCCGGCTCGTCATAGTCATCATCATCAGCAGCAGCGGCTGGCGCCTGACCCTGTGGACCTCCCCTAAGTAACTCACCAAGGACCCTACCATCTTTCTAGATCAACATCCGATCGGGCCCCCGAACAATGATGCCAGACTTGGCGAACGCTCGCCGGCCAAGTCTGCAGTCCTGTCGGACCATAGGCACCGTCCGGCCCTTGGTGACATCAACACCAACTGACATGAGCCAATCGGTGAAGACGTGCCCAAAAGGCATGTAGACGGTGCGGCGGCTGGGCTCTCGATAAGATAAGATGGACTGGAAGATGCTCTCCATGATATCGAAATCCAAACGGTTGTGCATGCCGTAGAGCATCAGGCAGTGATAGGGTCGACTCTCAGCTAAAGGTTTGGAGGTGATTGGAAGGATACAATTCGTGATGATCTTGAATAATATGTAGCTAGTGGGAGAGAGACGCAGTGCAGCAAAAGTAGGAAAGTCAGGGCCAAGCTCATCAAGACCGTCTGGACGCGGATAACCAAAGAAATACTGATGAATGGAATCAGGAGTAACATCTTCAAAGGGTGCTAGCAGGGGATTAGGAAGCTCGGGATAGAGTGAATACATGTTTGGCGATCGTCGACCACCCAGAAACTCGGCAAGTATGTCATAGGAAAAATCAAGAGTCCGTTTGGCGACTCGAGTGGTGAACTCGAAACCGCCTTGAGGACCCTGCTGAAGGTTATTGTAAAACTCCAAGACTAGGTCATAGTTGATGGTCCTTTCAAGAGAGAGAAGAAAACCAAGATTGTAGTGAAGGACAATCTCCATGACTGATGGACAAAATTCAGTTAAGAAGGGGACATCTATTGAACGACAGGGTAATAGTTTGAATGTCCGTGCTTGGAAGGCCTGTTCACAGGCCGCGTTCGGGAATCTGGAGCTAGAAGAGGGTTGTGGCCGTTTGGAAGGCCCAGATGCAGCAGGGGTTTTCCCCCTTGAGCTACCGTCCCCAATCTCCTTGCCCTTAGAAGACTTTCTATAGGGGGTTGAATTGGTCATGACACAGAATTCAATTTAGGGCATGGATATAGATTGAATCACACATACAAAGATTGATCATCATAGATAAGACCCAATCAAAAGATAGACATCACAAGTAGAGCAATAGCGAGAACAAGAGCCAAAAGGATCGAATTGATGGGAAAGTAGGGTCACGGCAGACACAGGAGTCACACAAGTGCAATAAGGTCACGGTACAAGAACAAGAACAAGAACCAAAACATGGTTAGCTTCACCAACACATATTATAGATTGATTCGAATGAAAAACCAAAGCAAGAACTTACTTTGGCGCCATTGGAGTAGTTCCTGGAGGTCGGGAGCAAAAACCTTGCGCGGAAGAGGGGGTCGCGGCGCAAGAGATGGTCGCAGGATGTTTCTGCGAGAGAGGAATGTGCACAGGACTCCGAGAATCCTTCACACTTACGCTCACGCGAGGAAGAGGAACACGAGGAGAGCCTTCTTGTACACACGGGTTCGCGCAAGGGGTTTTTCGGCGCTAGGGTTCGGGGGATGAAGGTGTTTGGCGAAGTTAATCGGTTGGTGGATCGGTCCACCAACTAGAATTTAATGCATCTGAACGGATCACCGTTCGATCTGATCGCACTCAGACCGATCAGGCTACAGCCTGATCGGACTGAGCGTATCCTGATCGGTCGGGTGACCGATCAGACGTGATTCTGATCGGTCGGTTGACCGATCAGGACACGAACAGTAGGGTCTGGAGGAAAACTGCTGGGCTCCCTGATCGGTCTGTGGACCAATCACCATAGGGTGCCAGATCGGTCCAGGGACCGATCCAGGCTAGCTCAGTACGCTTAGTCAAATTCCGGAAGATCACAGTTTGCCTCGCTGATCGGTCTGTGGACCGAACACCACAGGAAGAAGCCAGATCGGTCCAGGAACCGATCAGCCCTATGCCTGATCGGTCCGGTGACCGATCAGGGTTCCTGGTATTCCCTGATACGAACTGAAATGTTCAGTTTCAGAGTTTCTGAAACTTTCCAACGAGATCTGATGAACTTTATCGAACTTGGACATGATCTCATGACTAGAATTGACCCCTG
The DNA here is from genome assembly GCA_024364735.1 of Boesenbergia rotunda. NCBI lineage: Eukaryota > Viridiplantae > Streptophyta > Magnoliopsida > Zingiberales > Zingiberaceae > Boesenbergia > Boesenbergia rotunda. The sequence goes on from JAGFNQ010009495.1 coordinate 15,293, forward strand.
AACCAGAATCAAAAGTCCTTATAGGTTCAACAAACACTTTGACCCATACAAATGGAGTCAAACTCAATCAACAATCAATCAAGCAAATTCAATTAAGTTTGAGTCGAATCCAATGTTCCAATCAAGTTGCCTTGATTGGAATGTCCAAGTATGATTATAGAGACATATACACATATGTTATGCAATGGTTTTTCCCATACTTGGTCACCACCGTGATTATTATCTCGTCAACTTAATTTCTCAAGGGATGCATTGACATTTTGAGAAATTGAGTTGATCCTAACATCTCACCCCATGTCTAGCAAACAAAAACATTTTGGTAAACCTTATAGTTTGTGTGAGATGTCCCAAAGTTACCCAATTGATTCCCAACAATTTCGAAATAATCATGAAGGATTTTGAATGCAATTTGAAAATCATGAAGCGCGACACATTCCCAATTCCCGTCTTAGGAAACTAAATTCATTTTCGGGAAGTGGCTTAGTGAAAATGTCAGCTAGGTTTGACTTTGACTCTACATGAGAGAGTATGATGTTCCCCCTAGCTACATGATCCCTAATGAAGTGGTGTCTTACTTCAATATGTTTTGTCCTAGAATGATGGACTGGATTCTTGGTTAAGTTAATTGTGCTAATGTTATCACATAACACTTGCACACCCTTGTAACTCAATCCATAGTCCTCTAAGGTATGGATCATCCACAACAATTGCGATACACTCTCTCCCATGGTGATATATTCTGCCTCGGTAGTGGAAAGAGCAACACAATGTTGCTTCCGACTCGACCAACTTACTAAGGACGAACCTAAGAATTGGCAGCCCCCACTAGTGCTTTTCCGGTCCAACTTACATCCAGCGTAGTCGGAATCCGTATAACCCATCAAATCAAAAGATTCGGTACAGGGATACCAAAGACCTACACCAATTGTGCCCTTGAGATATCTCAAAATTCGCTTAACAGCAATTAAATGAGAATCCTTGGCACAAACTTGATACCTAGCGCACATACCTACAGCAAATAGTATATCTGGTCGACTGGCTGTGAGGTATAGCAGACTACCTATCATGCTTCGATATTGAGTTAGATCAACGGGTTTACCACTCTCATCATTGTCTAATCTTGTGTTTGTAGCCATGGGAGTGGTTACCTCTTTCGAATCACTCATATTGAATTTTCGAAGCATTTCCTATGTATACTTTGATTGGTGCACATGGATACCATCGCGAGTTTGCTTGATTTCAAGTCCAAGGAAGAAAGTCAACACTCCCACTAGACTCATTTCAAACTCACTCTCCATGTGTCCAATGAACTCATTTAAATAGCCCTTATTGTTTGAGCCACAGATTATGTCATCGACATATACTTGGGCTACAAATATATTGTCACCATCTCTTCGTAGAAATAGTGTAGAGTCTATTTGACCTCTAACGAAGCCCTTCTCAACTAGGAATGTCGACAACCGCTCATACCAAGCCCGGGGTGCTTGTTTAAGGCCATAAAGTGCCTTTTTGAGCTTGAACACGTGGTTTGGAAATTCGGTACTCTCAAACCCCAGAGGTTGTTCGACATAGACCTCTTCTTTAATCAAACCATTTAGAAAAGCTGATTTGACGTCCATTTGATATAGTTTGAAACCACGATGTGCTGCAAATGCTAGCATCAATCGGATGGACTCTAATCGTGCCACGGGAGCATAAGTCTCATCATAATCAAGGCCTTCAACTTGACTGTAGCCCTTAGCTACCAAGCGTGCCTTGTTTCTAATGATTTCTCCCTTATGGTTCAATTTGTTCTTGAAGACCCATTTGGTTCCAATAATGGAGGTCTTCTTGGGTCTAAGGACTAAGTCCCAAACTTGACTCCTCTCGAATTGACCTAGTTTATCTTGCATTGCAATGATCCAATCGGGATCATTTAACGCTTCATCAATTTTTCTAGGTTCAATTTCGGAAATTAGAGCAACTTCATTAGCCTTATTCCGGAAGAATGATCTAGTTCTAACCCCTTGATGGATGTCTCCAACAATTTGGTCTTGGGGATGACTAGAGGCTAATCTAGTTTGCCTTAGAGTTGGTGGTGCTTCTTGAACAGGTTCACTAGACACAAGTTCAGCCTCAGGATCCGGCTGATCAGTGGGTTGTCTAGGTTCACCGTCATCAGACTCATCACCATCAACAACACTTGGAGTTTCATTCAAACTTAGTCTCCTAAGTTCGAGTTGAACTCCTCCTACATTTTCTGATTGGTCACTTGATTTTGGAACTTCTTCAAAGACCACATCAGCAGACTCTTTAACTAATCTAGACTTCTTGTTGTAGACTCGGTAGGCTTTGCTAACGAGGGAGTACCCGACTAGTATCCCTTCATCAGCCTTTGCCGTGAACTTTCCAAGGTGATCCTTGGTGTTTAGGATGAACACCTTACAACCAAACACCCTAAGATGTTTAACCGTAGGTGGTTTTCCAAACCAAAGTTCATGGGGAGTCTTTCCTAAAAACCTATGAATCAGGACTCTGTTTTGCACATAGCAAGCTGTATTTACAGCTTCGGCCCATAAGTAACTCGGGAGTGAGTACTCATTGAGCATGCTTCGTGCAGCCTCTTGAAGTACACGGTTCTTCCTCTCTACAACACCATTTTGTTGTGGTGTTCTAGGAGTAGAGAACTCATGTCTATAACCCTTATCTTGGCAAAATTCTAAAAACCTTTGATTTTGAAATTCACCTCCATGATCACTTCTAATTGTCTTAATTGTTAATGATTTCTCATTTTCAACTCTTCTACAAAAAGAAATGAAAATATCTAAGGTTTGGTCCTTATATTTCAAAAAGTAGGTCCATGTATATCTAGTGAAATCATCAATAATCACAAAGCAATATCTACTTCCATTCAATGATATAATGGTACTACAATCAAATAGATCCATGTGAAGTAAATCTAATGCATTGGAAGTACTTACAGTGCTTTTACCTTTATGTGCAGATTTTGTTTGCTTACCCATTTGACATGCATCACATAATTTGTCTTTTTCATACTTGATGCTTGGTAAGCCTCGGACTAGTCCCTTGGTGGCCAACTTCCGGATGTTCTTCATGTTCACATGTGCTAACCTCCGGTGCCAAAGGGTGGACTCTTCATCTTTTGACATGAGACACTTAGCAAAAGCATTAGTAGCACTTTTAAATGAAACTTGATAAATATTGTCTACTCTTGCTCCTACTAGTACCGTGTTCGAGGTGTCATTTTGTCTAACTAGACATTGACTTGGTTGGAAGTCAATTGTGTAACCCGTGTCACACAATTGACTGACACTTAGGAGATTAAATTTCATCCCCTTGACTAGAAGGACATTTGAGATTCTAAGACATTCGGATATTTGAATGTCTCCTATTCCTATGACCTTAAGACTACCATTGTTACCAAATGATACATTACCTCTACTTTTCTTGTGAAGTGTGGTAAACAATGATCTATCCCCGGTCATGTGTTTGGAGCATCCACTATCAACGAACCAAGTTGATAGGTGCTCCCCCTCAATCATAACCTACACAATTCGAAAAATAGAAGTTTTAGGTACCCAAACCTTGGGACCTAAAGCATCAACTAAACATGACTTAGGCACCCATGCCTTGACAACTTTCTTTTGAGTTTTGGGTGTCCTAGATTGTCTCATGTCAGTCCTAGACATGAGAGACACAAATGAGGGTTCTTTACACTACAAGAAAAAAGTTAAACAACAACGCTTTTTCCGCGTTGTCGTTAATGCTTAAAAAGCGATGTTGATGAAGCCGTTGTAGAAAGTATATCTACGACAACGCTTTTTCCGCATTGTGGTTTGGAGCAAAGACAACGCTTTTTTCGCGTTGTCTATTGGTTTTTAAAAAGCGTTGTTATTGACGCTGTTGTTAAAAGTCGGGTATCAAAGACAACGCGGAAAAAGCGTTGTGGTTTGGCACAAAGACAACGCAAAAATCGTGTTGTGTATTGTTACTTAAAAAACGTTGTCTTTTTAATAGGCAGTGTTTTTCACAATTTATAATATTCACAATTTATAATATTCACAATTTACATGCATTTTTATTCACAATTGATAATATTCACAATTTACACTGATAATAGTTTACAAAATTCACTTATAATACAGTGCATTATTTACAAAAGTGTTTGTATTCCATATTAAATACAAAAAATATCTCAATTCACAAGTTCTATAAAACTTCATCATTCACAAGTTGTTCTTTGGGGCTGCTTGTTAACTCGATCTGCTTTAACACTGCATAAAAATAATAAATTGGGATAAGAGATTATATACACATAAATAAGACTGCTTCCATATGTGACAACTAAAAAGAATATAAAGCATACCTAGATGAACTATTAGAGATTATGATAAACAGAATCAATGTAACACTGACCTTTTGTTAACTGAAAAATATGCAGAGCACAACGCTCAACGGCAAGTCTTACTGGGCCACTCCCATTCTTTAACTGAAAAGATCTATGTCTAATGAACTAGGTTGCAGATTCAGTCATATCCATAAGTACTTGTAGCAGATCCTGAAACTCATTATCTTCCATGTACTGAGAATAAATAAGATCGTACATCAGTGCCTCAATGCAAAATAAAACAAAAGTATACAAAAAATCTCATAAAGCATCTTAAAGAAACTAAAACGAAGCAGAAGCATTTGTAGCAAGTTGTTGTAAGTATTTCTCTAATAGTAGATTCATCTATCATTTCACAGCTAGACCAAATATGGTAATCAACTTCAGACCACTGTCTTGCAATAGACACAAATCCCAAAAATCAATCACATAAAAGATGTTGTACCTGAGACATGATTCCCATGACTTTTGTTGCAGAAACTCGCACCTCATCATCATCAAGTTGCAACATGGCTCTCAGTAAAGTAGCAAGTTACTTAAATAAGATTATAGATTATGTTATGTAAACATGGTACTGTTAGAATGTAGATTGAAACTATTCATACTAAATAGTAGCAATTTTTAAAGCAAAGGTAATATAACTAACAAGTAACAAACCAATTATCCTTTTCAATTACTTACCTCTAAGTTTGTGGCCCCATAGTGAGCTCACACCATTTGCCTTGTGTGCTGCAAAAGTAAATAAGAAAGATATATAAGCTTAAGGAAAATGTTGAGAGAGAAGATATTGCCTTTAATAGAATGGAACAAGTGGAGGATAGACAATATTTTTAAAGTTCAATGCTTTTGCAGATGCAATCGAAATAAGAAAAAACTAAGAATAATTAACAGATAAAAATTAAATGGATAGGCAAATAGCTGGCACAAAATTCTCAAATCAAAACTAATAGTAACTTACCTCACCTACGCGTATAGAACTTGATTAGCCCATAACTCACAGTGAAGAACTTGATTAGCCGGCCAGAGAACATTTGATTGTCTGTAGCTTCGCAAATCTGAAAAACCTGCACAGATCAACATGCAATTCAATCAGATTAAAATGAAGAATAAAGGCTATATCAGTATAAAAATTGGGAAAATTGCTTATGCTTACAATTTAAATCAACTTGGGAACTTTATTCATGTTCCTAATCAGATCCAATGTGATGGTGCAAAGGTTGCACTGTTCATCCATGGTCCTTGTACACTTGCATAGAAAACAGAGACTCTTGCTTACAATACCACTTCAAAATAGCATGAGAGGCTGATAACATCAGGCATGAGCAGTGATATATATTTTCCAAAAAGGACAAAACAAACATAACTACGATGAAATTACAATTAGTAGATGGATGTGAATTCTTATCATGGCAATGTTAACTTTTTCCACAAAAACCAAATCTAGAGATTCAAGGAAAAGCACCTAGCTCAATGAATTGAGAATTATAAAAGTAAAGAGAAAAAAAGATGAAGATGTCAGCTGTCCCTGATGTACATGCTACATACCTAGGATTAGTGTTGCCCTTCACCATTTTTTGTCCATATTTCCTCCTTCTATAGCCATCACGTAAATGTCTAGCATCAATTTCAGTTTGTACAATATATTCCCTAACTGTTTTGGGCACGGGAGTCGAGGGACTTTTACAACTTTCAGTTAGCCTGTCATACAAATAGCAGAAAAATCAATAGAAGTGATTCAAAATAAAACAAGAATCCACAAATAACTCCAGATCACTTGCCTTTTTTTCGGATCTGGTTCTTCAGTGAGGTCTTTCTTGGTTGTAATGCCAATGTCCTTTTCACAGTCACTTGAGCAATACAACTGTTGCTCGCGAGGGTCAGTGCCAGGATGCACTGTAGTCTTACATGTTGAAGAATCTGATTCATTTGGTTCATTGCTCGGATGGTCTAAAGTCTCATTCTCCCCGGGAAGTCCCCCAGACTGAGATCCTTTGTCCCTTTCCCTTGTGTACCGATACTTTTGAGGTGGATCGTGATCATGTTTCCCTCTGTAGATTACTTCATTAATCTTTCCATCCGGACAGCGCTCAACGTTTTTCTTAGCTGCACAATTGGAGGCTGCACATCTGTAATAGCTTCGAGAATTTTGGGTGTTCTTCACTTGCTTCTGGCCATACTTCCGCCAGTGGTATACATCATCTGAATATGCCTTTTGAATAAAATAAATTGAGTTCAGAGATCAATGATAAGATTGAAGGATCTTTTAGTTTGCTTTTAGATGCAAAATTTACCTCAGGCGTTGGAGATATTTGTTGCAGTGGCACAGGGCTGACAGTTGGAGAAATAGGTTGTGGAAATGACTTTGTTTTTGTTTCTGATGGAGAAGGATAGGCAACTTGCATTTGCAATTGTGCCTGAGTAGTGACGGCTGCCAATACTGCTTGATGGGTCATTGCGAATTGCCCCTGCATTAGATCGAACACAATCTTTCAGCATACAAATAAGAATGTCATTGCAGCTTTTCTATAAATTTTTTTCAGGAATCCCCATTAGGAAATTAAAATTGAGTTGAACAATAAACATAATATAAAAAATTCATAGACAACACAACAAATTAAACAAATTATGGCATTAGCATCAGCAAGATTTTTCTAAAATATTGCTAATTAATTTAAATGAAGACACTTATGAACATAATAAATAAGTATAAATGAAAGTATCTTTTGCAACATTTGTAAAATAAACAATGAAACATCTGAAAATGAATCAATTTAAACATAACTATTACTTTTATTTGTCTGTCGCTAAAGATTTTTTTTCCAATATAAGTTAAAATGTTCACAATTAGGCTGATATTGCATTGAACTGGCAATGTGTTGTGTTTCTTTGATGGAATTTTTAAACATACCGCTATAAGTTAATTTATGTCATTTAGAACAAGAACACATTAGAATGCACAATTTTCTTAAATAGAGAAAGTAAGAAAACCATGTCTTACATGGTTATAGATTAAAGAAACAATGTGTTATGGTAACCAAACATCTAAATAGAGGTCAAGAATGGCAATATTAATTTGAATAGAACCCCTTGTAGAAGCCAGAACACAGGATAAGACCACTAGAAATATCAAGATATTCCAATCTCGTTATGCACCACCTAATTGTGACCTTTTCATCATTTGCTTATGTCACTGCTTTCAATTTTGTAGTGATCAGTGGTTCAGTAATAGTGTGATGGTTAAGACTGTTGAAAAAATAGTTAATAGTCAAACAATGCTTATTGGGTCTCTTATACATGTGATATATAGTACTCTAGTTAATTCAACTACACTTCTCTCTCATTTCCTCTCAATTTGGTGCGAGAATAAGATAAGGATTTTCCTATTTCCCTCTCCTTGTTGTTGTCTTGTCCCCCGCCTGAACTATGTCGTCCCTTCCCCAATTACTAAATAATATGTGATCAGAGTTTAAAAATCCTTATGTAGGCAGTATATATTCAACCCACTACATAGCATATGTGGTATGTAAAGACAAAAACTTTATTAAGACAAAAAAGTGTGGCATATCTAAAGCTATTTGATATGTTCATAAATGAGTTAAATTTCATTCGTTAGCTTGAATTTGTGTGTCAGCTAAATTTAGTCACACATGAGAAGTTGTAGGCTAGGAAAGAAGGCTTATAAGCTTAGTAATTGAGTATACAAGTAGATCAAAATTCACAAGGAGAATCTACACCACTTGAAATGATCTCCCATTCTTAATGAAAACTAACACAGAGAAAGATTATTATGCAAAAGATTGATTCACATGAGGGGATTGGATTCCTTTTAAAAACTCCAACCCAAATAGAATTGGAAAAACTTAAAAACATTCAAGACACTTGCTCCTGCCGTGAACGAGGAATGCATCTCATGTTCAAGACAAAAGAAACTCCATTTCCTAATTTTCACCAGGTAATAATACTTTTGTTCCTGGGCTAAGAGCTGAAATAAATTCTCTGGGTTTTAATTCCCAATCAAGTGCATGTAAGGAGATGCAGTTGTATCCATTAGGAAAAAAAACATTATTGTACCTATTTATCTTCCCAATATCTCAAAGTTCTGAAATTTTGTTATCTATAGTGAAAAACAACATAATTCATGTTATGGTCACAAGCAAATTCTTAAGAGGCCATTGCAGCAAGCCTAGTTGAATGCCATGATATTGTATTTATCAATAACTTGTTGTAGCCAAGTCGTAGATTGACAAGGATAAAAGGTGGATGATTACTGAGCATATTCACCTTCCTCCTACAAATTCATCTCGGCTAAATCAGAAAGCTCAAAACTACATCTCAACTCTCAGCCTCTTATGCAGAAGTATGACTACTGAGCAAGAATATGAAGTCACAATTGGTTCCTGACATCAGACGTCAGAGTTGCAACAAATGGAAACTCACGTTCATGATGTGAATGAAGTTAACAGCATCAGAAGGCAGCCAATTCGAGTTCGCAATCAAATTCCGAACTAAGATTCCACAAAAGGAAAAACTTTGAATCCGCTCAGCTTCTGGAAGAATAATAGTTCAGTGATCAGATTGATCACTTGACTCTATCAATGACAAATCACAAAATATATAAGAATCCTTTCCCCTCAAACGGAAGGGGAAAAAATTTCGCTTGCTTCGACTAGCATATTTCAATGATCAGCTTCGAAATAGAGGGGGTGAGAGATTAGGGCCACGAACCGTGAATGTAGGCGACTCGATCAACGCGGCGGGGGTCAACAAGCAGGGGACGGCGACCACAGGGACGGTCAGGATCGTCGGTGGGCAGGAGCTCCCCGTCGGCGAAGACATGGCACCCGCCAGGAGCTGCGAAAACGACCTCTCTTCGGCGACGGCCTTCGTCTCCGTTCCAAAGGCTCCTCCCTTGGCCGCTTCTGCCGGCGCGGGATCGGCGTTCGCCCGTTTCTCAGCATCCGCAGCTCCGCCGTCGGCCCCATCGACATGGGGCTTCTCCTCCACCGGAACTTCCTGGGCATCCACCATCGGAACCACCTCCCTCCAGAGATCCTAGGGTTTCGCCTGGAGAGGAAAGCAGCGGATTAAAGATGGAGAGCAAGCGAAAGGCTTGAAATCTGACCGCCACAGAGTCAGAACGTCGACGACTGCGAGAGAGAGATGGAGAGGGTAGTGGCGAGCGTCGTGATGCTGCCGCTGGGGTTCAGTTTCCACTCGACGGACGAAGAGCTCGTGGAGGATACTTCTTGGTGGTGAGCTAGGAGAAGATGTATGTTCACCAGATCGTACACAATGTCGATTTCGTGGAGAGGAGAGGACGAGGGAGGTGGCAATGAGGGAGGTGGAGGGAGATATTTCGCGGACAAAAGAAGCGCGGAGAGATTTTTCGCGAGCCGCCGAGGGTTGGCAATGAGCGAGGTGGAGGGAGGGGATGTGTTTTTTATTTTAGCGGGAAATACGACAACGCTTTTAAAAAACGCTTTTGTAACAGCTTTGTCTTTCATCCGAAACCACAACACTAAGCACATCGCATCATTATAAAATGTTGTCGTTATTAAAAAGTAAAACACATAGACAACGTTTTTCACTAAAAACGTTGTAAAACAAAAAAAGACAACGTTTTTTTTAAAAAACGTTGTCGATTGGGCGTTGTTGATTGCAAAAATTCTTGTAGTGTTAGGGCGGTAACCAATACTGGCCCTATTGTAGACTGCCCTTTGGGCATTTAAGATCATATCTAGGGTCTTAGAGCTATTTGAGAATTTCCCAAGAATATTCTTGAGCTTCTCAACTTCACTCTTCAACGATTGATTTTCCTCTACTAACATATTATCATGCAAATCACTGATTTCCTCAACCTTAGAGGACTTCAAACTTACAATCTCATGTTTCAACGATTTAATTTCATCTTCTAGTAATTCAACATGCAAATCATCAATGTTATCATCTCTAGATGCCTTCAATTGATCAATTTCTAATTGCAATGCTTTAACTTTGTTTTTGGATTTCTTAAGCATACTAGTTAAACATGCAATTGCTCTATAACACTTTTCAAGCTCGGGAGAAGTTACCTCTTCATCATCCGAAGATGATGAAGCCGTGTTTGCGGAGCTTGAAGATTCATCACTGCTCTCCTCTCCAAGAGCCATGAGAGTCACTTGCCTTGTGCTCTTCTCCTCCTTTTCATCATCGAATGAGCTAGAGGATGACTCATCCCAAGAAGCCTTCAAAGCTTTCTTCTTCTTCTTGGATTTTTCTTTTTTTCTTTTGGATTTCTCCTCCTTCTTCTTAAGCTTTGGACATTCATTCTTGAAATGTCCTTTCCTACCACATTTAAAACAAGATGCATTATTCTTATCAAGTTTGGATTCACTAGTGTTACCTCTACTTTTGAAACGTCGATCCCTTCGCATCATCCTCCTCACAAAGTTTGTCATCTCAGATGAAGAGGAGCCACTGCCATCTTCCTCAGAATTAGACTCGGATTCGGAAGAGGATGAAGATGATGAGACCTCCTTCTCCTTCTTCTTCTCCTTCTTCTTCTTGTTGGTCCGGTCCCCTGCAACTAAGGCAATCCCCTTCTCCTTGGGGCCTTTGTTAGCCATTTCATGCAACTCCATCTCACAAAATAAATCATCTAATTTTACAATAGATAAATCCTTGGATACTTTGTAGGCATCCACCATAGATGACCACAAAGCATTCCTTGGAAATGCTTTCAAAACATACCTCACAAGGTCGCGGTTCTCGACATTTTCATCAATTGAATGAAGCCCATTGAGGACTTCCTTGAAACGACTATGCAGCTCATTTACCGACTCATTCTCCTTCATGGAGAGATTTTGAAGTTGGTTGAGGAACAAATCCCTCTTTGCGATTCTAGAGTCTCGGGTACCTTCGTGAAGCTCAATGAGTTTGTTCCACAGGTCCTTGGCACTTGTGAAAGGACCAACTTTGATGAGTTGATCTTTGTTCATGCCACATTGAAGAGTGACAACCGCCTTCGCATCGGCTTCACTCTTTCTTGTTTGTTCGGCAGTCCACCGTGAAGACTCGAGTTCTTTGCCTTCGTCATCCTTAGGAGGAATGAATCTCTCCTTTACCGCGAACCAAGTATGGATATTCATCTTCAAATAGTATTCCATCTTTGATCTCCAATACTGAAAGTCGGCGCCATCAAAGAATGGAGGTCGGGTGGTGGAGAAACCTTCTCTCAAAGCCATCTTGTTGATAACTCTTGGATGTTAAGCCGTAAACAGAGCCCCAAGCTCTGATACCACTTGTTGGAAACGAGATGGCTAGAGAGGGGGGGTGAATATAGCCAATCACTTTTCACTTGCGATTAACAAGTTTTCTGCACTTAACTTATCAGTAGCACAACAGCGGAAGAAACAAAAGAAACTGAAAGTGCAGTAAGCTAAAACAGAGACAAGATCAATGCAAAGACAACTGCCAAGAACGCTAACAAGAGGGTTTACAAGGTTCGGGGATAACTTGCCCCTACTCCTTAGCGTGCCCTTAAGGTGGGCGATCCCTTGATCGTCGGCAAATCAAGCCCCGGTTTCACCGGATATAATGCAACCTCCTTCTCGGTGGAGAAACCTCTCCACAGCATTTCAGACAGAATAGAGTTTAAGCACAAAGAAACTACGAGAAAGATCTTACTCAACCACTTAGCAAGGACAAGAACACAGCTAGCTTCCCTGAGCTCCACCCAGTGGCGATCTCACGCAAGAACCCTTCTCCGTGTCTTCCCACTGTCGGACTCCAAGCTACTTGTTCTCTCCTTCAAGCGCTCAAGTACAGATTGGTTGCTTCTCGATCGCTTGCTCAAAGTGATGACAGCTTCAAGAACGCAGCAAGCAAGAAGATTGTGGAGAACACTAGGCGCGGCAAGAACACCAGTTTCAGAACCTTACTTCTACGAAGCTCACTTCCGCGCTTTTGATCCTCCACCCAGCACCAGGTGACAACATCCTCCATAGCCTCCAGCTATCTTGCTGCCAACACCAGCTACCACTGAGCCCTCTCTGGTCTTCCTGAGATCCCCTCAGCCAAGCCCCAGTCTCGGCTCCAGTCTGCAGCTCGGTCGTTGCAACCTGAAATGGAGAATCGGACAAACCTGCTCCAAGGAAAGCCTCCGTTGACCTCTCCTTGAGTGTTTGAATCCTCCCCTGTCACCTGCAGCTTAATCAAACTGTTAGAGCAGCAAATCATCCAGTAAATCAGATATCAGAAGCAAACATCAGCGAATCGGATGTGATCAGACGCTCTGACCACGTCTGACAGTGCAATTGGAATTAAAGTGATCGGTCACTGGACCGATCCAGGATTTGTGGATCGGTCACCAAACCGATCTACTGTAGTGCTGGGATTCCCAGCTCTTATGGCAACACAGGCCTGATCGGTCATCAGACCGATCAGGATGAAGCCTGATCGGTCACCAGACCGATCAGAGTGAAGCCTGATCGGTCACCTAGACCGATCAGGACATATGAACAGTGATTTTTTAATCAGATCCAAGATCCCTGATCGGTCACCAGACCGATCCAGGACTTTGATCAGCAAGGGAACTCACTCACTTCCCACTCCCTAATCGGTCACCAGACCGATCAGGAGTAAGGTAGTGAGGAAGCATCCTGCTCCCTGATCGGTCACTGGACCGATCAGGAGCCACACAGTAGGTTCCCAACCTCACTGTGTGCTCCCTGATCGGTCACCAGTCCGATGAGACATAGCTGGATCGGTCACCGGACCGATCCACTAAGGAGCAGCGTGTCAATGTCCCTGATCGGTCACCAGACCGATCCAGAGACTCAACCCTAGCCCTCCAAGCTAGTGGCTTCATCCACCTTAGCCCTCCAAGCTAAGGATTTTTCCATCTAACCCTCCAAGTTGGGAATTTACACCTAACCCTCCAAGTTAGGACTTTTCACCTAGCCCTCCAAGCTAGGACTTTTCACCTAGCCCTCCAAGCTAGTACTTTTCACCCAACCCTTCCAAGTTAGAACTTCATCCAACCTAGCCCTCCAAGCTAGGCACCTGACCCTCCAAGCCAGGACTTTTTCACCTAATTCTCCGGGATGGGAATTTGCACCTAACCCTCCAAGTTAGGACTTTTCACCTAGCCCTCCAAGCTAGGACTTTTCACCCAACCCTTCCGAATTAGGACTTTTCCAACACCTAACCCTCCAGGTTAGGATTTTCCAACACCTAGCCTCCCAGACTAGGATTTTCCAACACCTAGCCTCCCAGACTAGGATTTTCCAACACCTAACCCTTCAGGTTAGGATTTTCCATATCATGCCTGATCCCCGACCAGGACTTAATCATAATCATAATCAACCTAAACTAAAATCGATGTCAAAACCAAAACAACAATCAGGGCAAGACTGCATCAACAGTAATGTACAGCGCACGCTGCGATTATGATCATTCAAATGTCACATAAATACCACACAAATTACTATATATATATATATACCACATATAATTATAATACCACACACAAAATATAATACCATATACATATACCACATACACAATTATAAAATCAAAACTCAAAACATTACATAAATATCACACTTAAGTAAAACAATCCAAACTAGTAATATAAAATTCACTTAGAAACATTATTTCTTTCTTACAAAAGAGTATATGGCTTTAAAATAAGTAGAATCTATATCAATTATACAAAACTATAAACTCAGATAACCAAGTGATTGTACTTCCTATTGCATCCTCAAGAATAAGCATTTCATCATGTGGTCGAATTAGGTCCACCTTCTTTACAAAACTCTATCAATCCAAACTTTCTAAGAAGATCCACCAAGAAGAACATAACGCATCCTGAAAATCAATAGAAATAATAATTACTTGATCATGTCGCGAAGTGAGTCAGACGCCCCTACAGCTGGACGAGTCTCTGAGAAGGGCGAGGCCGCTCCAGTGGCGTGACGAACTGGGTCGCTTCCAACCTGTAGGGCAAGGACCGTTAGAACCCGCCGGGAAAAGTCCCCGGCCAGGCACTCCGACGGTCAAGTCAGTACACGACGGTGGCGATGGAAAGCAATGGAACAGTAGCGAAATTGCACTATCGCGCGTCCCTGGGCAATGCGGAGTGAGAAGTATATGTAGCGGGGAAGCTGACAGGTTTTGCCTCACCTGCCACCCGTTGTCGCGTAGTGAGGACAGGGTAATGTGCGCCCAGGGGTGGCAGGGCAAAATGGCACATGCCGTATTAAGGAAAGAGGCCCTGTCAACTTAAGAGTTGGCGCCGTTGGACGCCGCTCGGTCTGACATCAGGGCATGTGGTCGAGGTACGGGGGACAAGATGTGTCAGACATATCAATACCTCGGCGAGATATCCGCCGTTGGCAGCCAGGACGACCAGGGTCCCGCGCCGACCCCGTACAGCTTCTAGTAACCCGATGTCAGGGAGTGGTTGTGCCGACTGGGGGCACAAAGGTGAGGAGGCCGACTGAGGGCCTATGGGGGTGTCGACTGGGGCACAGAAATGCGGAGGCCGACTGAGGGCCTATAGGGGTGCCGACTGGGGGCACAGAGGTGATAACTTCTTCCGTCTGAGCTTATCCGACTCAATAGAAAGCTACTATGGGCCTGCAGGGGCCTTGACACGGAGACCTAGGGGACCTAAGCCCGCGTGCTTTCTTACCCAACGGGATTGTCCAGATCACTAGCCGCCTTCCCTGACTGAGCGCCAGGCGGCCGGGCCAGGCTACACACAAGTTGGCCCGGGATCATAAGCATCTCCCTCAAGTCTAGTCGAAGGAGGTACATAGTCCGACTGACTGGACCTCAAGTCTGGTCCAAGCCTGGCGCGCCCATCGGAAGGGCTGACCGTCATCTATTACGACATTTCTAATGCACCTGTATCTCATCGCCTCGAGTATTGCCCGAGTCTGATCGGACGGCTTCAGCTAGATCACACATTTCGTCCAATCGCTTATCAGACGACTGGCACTCCTCGCCTACTTCCCTAAAGCGGAACAACTCACCTGCCCGTTTCTTCTTCACGCATTCGAAGTTGTCCCTGGTCCTCCGCCGCCTTAAGTATCATTAGGGTTGCGGCCTCGCCTTGACTTTCCCTCAGCGACTCCTTCTCACCGGTTAGCCTCTCTCCTCTACCTTCTCCGATGGCCTCCTCTTCTTCGTCTCCATCTCCGCCCCAGCCTTGGTATTCCACCCTGATCACCACCCTTACTACCCATGACCTGCTCCAAATTCAATCGGACTTCCTGCTTCCTGCCGACCTCCACCCGCTTCTTCCCAAATCACACGAACGTCCGAACTCCGCACCCTTGGGCTATATTACCTTGTCTCGGGACCATCTTCAAGTTGGCCTCCGTTTCCCCGTTCACCCTTTCATCGCTGTCATTTGCGAGTATTTCCAGATTCCCCTATCTCAGCTAGCTCCCAATGCCATACGCATGATATGTGGCTCAGCCATTGTTTTCTCCCTTCTCGAGATTCCCCTGATACCGGAGAATTTTCACTACTTCTTTTACCCCAAACAGCAGGAAGTGGGCGACTTCTTTTTCCAGGCCCGAGCCAAAACCTCCTTTCTCCTAAATCTGCCTACTTCAAACAAGGGCTGGAAGGAGCGATACTTCTTTATTAGGCCGATTGCTGACCCGAGTTGGCCTACCACTTGGGTCGAGGGGCTTCCCATTTCCGAGACTCTCCCTCGACACTATCGTACTTCCACCGCCTATCTGGAGGTCGTTGCTGAACTGGAGGACCGGCATTTCCACGGCGGACTTCTGCTAAAGGAGGGGATTCTTCCACCTTCGGACTTAGCCCGAGCCCCGCCCCTCCTCTACCTAACGCTGGTGAGTCTTCCGATGTCTGTCAGGTATATCCCTCAGTCCTGCATGAGCCTGTTTTGCTTTCGCAGTTTCCCTACTGCTAGCTACGGCCCTGAAAAAAGGGTTCAGGCTAGAGAGGGCCGAGCTACGGGTGCGGGTTGCCTCTGCGCTAGCGGTTAGAGAAAGCACGGCGGCAGAGGCTGTCCCAGCCAACCCGACCCTGACCGTACAGGGGTCGGTTCCTACTGCCTCCGAGGCCGCTCCGTCCACAACTGCCCAACCGTGCCATTCTCCCCCACGCCAGCGAGCCTCCTCGCCCACAGGGGGCGCGTGTTGGTGCCCCGGTTAGTTTTGATGTGATCAACCAAGTTAGGTTAGGTCCTGTTGGTTTTAATCCCTCTGCTAAGTGTGCAAGGACCTAGGTACGGAGGAAGTCGAGCATAAGACGCAGCGGATGAGAGGGATTGCGCGGGGAAGTGGGCCGACGGGCTCGATGCAATCTGAGGGACGCGAAAGTTGCGGAAGAGTACGCCGGTGGACCACGAAGGACGTGCACGACGTCCGAGGGACGAGAAGCCGGAAGGAAGCGCGCTCGAGGGACGAAAGGTCGGAGTCGGGTTCGGGTGAGCCTAATTTCGATTGGTCAGAAATCACCCAGAAGATCTATTTACGAAAAGTCAAGTTGCCTTTGACTTGGACTTGGATCAAGACGGGCGCGACATCTTTTATAAAAGCTTTTAATTAAAGCTTTTATAAAACGGCTTTTTGAAAAATAATGATAAAGCTTTTAATTAAAAGCTTTGTTAAATCCACACGTGGCTGTTGAGTCAAAACTTATCAAGTTTAAAGGAGCCGTTGAAGCGTGGATCACAAAAGGATCGACTTACAAAGCAATCGGATTAAAGCCGATTAAAGTCAAAACTTAGAGTTTAAAATCTGGTTGAGATAATCTTAGATCTACGATCAAAATGCAACTCAATCTTGTATCAATGATCAAGATCATATCACTCAACCTATAAATAGGCTTAGAGATTTAGATTCAAAGAAATTCAATTCTATTGTAACTCTCTCTATAGTCTAGTGTGCTTTTATTGTAAGGCTTCTCCGCCACAAGGAGATTTTAATTAAGCGTCCACTGCCTTGGAAGCAACGTTCTTAGTTGCGACCAAGTTTTTTTTTAAAGACGAGTGTCTTCCATTTCATATTCCGTTTCCGTCTATTCACCCCCTCTAGCCGGACCAACCCGATCCAATAAGTGGTATCAGAGCCAGGCCGCCGCAGAAGGACTAACCGCGAACTGCAGCAAATTTTAAGATGGTTGGACCAGCAATATACCCGCCTAAATTTGAGTGGGAGTTCGCGGCATGGAAACGGAAGATGCAGGTATTTTTTACTACAGATTATGAATTATTAATTATTATGAAAAATGGCTATGCAGCTCCCAAAGACAATGAAGAAAAGGTCAAGGATCCTGATTCTTGGAATAAAAAGGAACAAGCTGATGCTGTAGCAAATGGAAAGACAGAATTTCATCTGCTGACCGTCCTTCCAGAGCAAGATGTGAACCGGATCGGTAAGTACGAATCGGCGAAGGAACTTTGGGAAAAGTTCTTGGAACTGCACGAAGGAACCTCGGAAGCAAAACTTGCGCGACGAGATGTTCTTCGAAGCCGACTGACCAATCTACGGATGGAAGACGGAGAATCTGTTGCGAGATTACATGCAAAGGTAAAAGAACTAATCACAAGTCTCGAAAATCTCGGAGAAAAGGTAACTAACCGCGATGCTCAAAGGTACGCTCTAAACTCGTTTCCGAGAACCCCGGAATGGACCTCGGTAATCGATGCATATTATATTTCAAAAAATCTAGAAATAAGTACTTTAGAAGAGTTGTTTTCTACTTTGGAACTTCACGAATCACGCTTTGTAGAAAAGAACAGGAAAGCTGACAATATTGCGCTAAAAACAAGGAAGATCCAACTCGACGAAGAATCTTCAGCGAATGATGAAGAAACAGCACTAGTGGTAAGAAAATTATGTAAATACATTAATACTAACCGCTCAAAAAGGGTGCAGAGAAAGAAAAAACGAACGGTCCGATGCTACAACTGCAATGAGGAGGGACACCTTAAAGATCAGTGCCCTAAACTCAAGAACCAGCCAAAAAAGAAAAAGGCACTAAAAGCCACCTGGGACGAGACCTCGTCAGATGAATCGGAAGCCGGAGAGTTCGTCGGACTTGCACTGATGGCAAGCCACCAAGACGAAGATGAAGAAAGCACCTCGGGAGAAAGCAGCAATGAAGAGGAAGATCCTAACTTCGAAACCGACCCGGTAAGTGAGGTATGTCTACTTCCACCTGCTCGAATCTACTCAGTAATAAAATCCATGCTTAAGTCGATGAATAAATTGGAGATAGAAAACTCTGAGTTAAAAGAAAGATTTGGCACTGTATGCTCATCTGTTCTATCCGACCAACTGAAAACAGAAAATGAAAATTTGAAGAATTTAGTGGAGAAATTAGAAAATGATATTGCATGTTTAAGAATTAAAATGAATTTTTATCCTGAAAATCTGAATTAGTATATTAAAAATCATAGGGGTCAGCTTAGAAAAATTCCTAAAAATTATATTCCTCCAAAATTTTTGATTAACCCCGTAGATGAAAATTTATTTTGGGTCCCAAAATCAATATTGAATTAATTTTCTGGTATTTATGAAAAATAAAATTGACTAATATTTTTTTTGTACTTGAATTTATTAAGTTTTTTTTAATAATTTGTATGAATTAAAAACAAAAAAATTTAAGTGAAATTTATATTTTCCCTTCCCTATTTTTTTGTCCCATTTTGCTGTGATCAAAGGGGGAGAGTAGTTTATGTTCAGGGGGGAGGTTATGTATATGATTGCAAATTTTTTTTTATGTTTAATTCTGTTACAATATTTTTTGTTTGTTGTTTATCCCTAACTAAACTTGGGTTGATGCACATCAAAAAGGGGGAGATTGTTGGTGCCCCGGTTAGTTTTGATGTGATCAACCAAGTTAGGTTAGGTCCTGTTGGTTTTAATCCCTCTGCTAAGTGTGTAGGGACTTAGGTACGGAGGAAGTCGAGCGTAAGACGCAGCGGATGAGAAGGATTGCGCGGGGAAGTGGGTCGACGGGCTCGGTGCAATCTGAGGGATGCGAAAGTTGCGGAAGAGTACGCCGGTGGACCACGAAGGACGTGCGCGACGTCCGAGGGACGAGAAGCCGGAAGGAAGCGCGCTCGAGGGACGAAAGGTCGGAGTCGGGTTCGGGTGAGCCTAATTCCGATTGGTCAGAAATCACCCAGAAGATCTATTTACGAAAAGTCAAGTTGCCTTTGACTTGGACTTGGATCAAGACGGGCGCGACATCTTTTATAAAAGCTTTTAATTAAAGCTTTTATAAAACGACTTTTTGAAAAATAATGATAAAGCTTTTAATTAAAGCTTTTAATTAAAAGCTTTGTTAAATCCACACGTGACTGTTGAGTCAAAACTTATCAAGTTTAAAGGAGCCGTTGAAGCGTGGATCACAAAAGGATCGACTTACAAAGCAATCGGATTAAAGCCGATTAAAGTCAAAACTTAGAGTTTAAAATCTGGTTGAGATAATCTTAGATCTACGATCAAGATGCAACTCAATCTTGTATCAACGATCAAGATCATATCACTCAACCTATAAATAGGCTTAGAGATTTAGATTCAAAGAAATTCAATTCTAATGTAACTCTCTCTATAGTCTAGTGTGCTTTTATTGTAAGACTTCTCCGCCACAAGGAGATTTTAATTGAGCGTCCACTGCCTTGGAAGCAACGTTCTTAGTTGCGACCAAGTTTTTTTTAAAGACGAGTGCCTTCCATTTCATATTTCGTTTCCGTCTATTCACCCCCTCTAGCCGGACCAACCCGATCCAACAGCGCGTGCCGCCCCTCTTCCAGTAAACACTTGGAGAAAAAGAAAAAGAGGGCCGCACCCTACTCAGAAGCACGCTCCGCCTCTCTAGGGAAGAAGGGGAAGAAGGGGAAGAAGAAGAGAAAGAGCGCAGCTCCTGAGCCAGAGGCTTGCTCTGCTTCTTGGGCCATTGTTCCATACGTGACCCCTACTGCGGACTCTCCGCCCGCCGCCCCCGTCCCCGTTGGAGATTCCCCAGTTCGCCTACCGGCCATCCCCTACGCCGTTGCCCCTACCCCCGAGGCCCCAGTAGATCCTTCCGTCAGCATGTCACCCGTCAATCCTTCCGCCACTTCCCATACTTCGGACACCTTAATGTCTGAACCCTCCAGAGCCCCTTCCACAGAGGGCCCGACGGAGGACCAAGCGATACATCTCTTGGTGCCCTCCCGGGCGAACCGTCGCCTCAAAATGCCCTCGGGCGACCTGCCCGAGCACCACCAGGATCTGTGCTTGTATGGGTCTGTGGCCGATCGCTACACCCAAGGACTCGAGGAATCCTACTTTCGGGACTCCCGCAACAAAGCCGATGCCTTTTTCCTCAAGGCCACTCAGGTGTGTACAACCGGCTTGGGCCGTATACTGCGTTTTTTCCCTTTTGGCTCCGTAGACTGACGTTTCTCTGGCAGTTTGTTGGAGATTGCCACGGTGTCTCCATGTCACTCCTAGCCCAGAACTCAGCTCGGGCTAAGGCCGAGAGGGAGGCGCAACGCTTGCGAACGCAGCTAGCGCACTCCCAATTAGTTGCTGACGAGCCTACCCTGAACCACCTACGAGAGGAGGTTCAAAATCTGCAAGATCAGTTGGCCCAGTCGGGGGAACAACTCGAAGTGGCGCGCGGTCAACTTGAGACGGCGCAACAAGCCACTTCCCAAGCAAACATCAGGCTTTCCACCCTGAAGCACGCCGAGCGAAAAGCGCGAGTCCTACAAGCGGATGCCCAGGCCAAGTCGGCTCAGGCAAAGTCTGACCTTCAGAGGGCATCAGCTGCCCTTGACTCTCTTCGTGCCCAACTGGACACCAAAGGGGCTGCTGCTTCGGCCCAGTCGCAAAGGATAGCCGAGCTATCCGGGGAGCTCTCTTCCCAAGAGCAATTGCTGCATGCTCAAAAGGAGGAGCTTGAGCGGCTACGAAAGGAAAGGTCTGAGTGGGAAGCCGCTCGTTCAGAACTGACAGAGCTACGCGCCCGCAAGGAGACCGAACAAGCCGAGTGGGAAGCGGCTAAGTCCGAGCTGATGACGCTCCGAGCCTACAAAGAGACCGAAGAGTCCCGACGGGAGCAATACAGGCTCGAGTGCATCAACGACTATCCACAAGGCCGAAATTGCAAAACGGTTTATGGATGTCATGGAACCGCAAGGGCTGAACATAGTCCGCCGACTTAGATTTGGCAGGTATCTGTCTCCTAATGTGCCTCCCACGGCCGTGAGCCTTGAGGACATGTGCGAGGACTTGCCCAACGTGACCGACGAGCCCTTCAAGTGAAGGGTAAACCGTTTGTATCTTTTGCTTCTCCTCATTGCACACTCGAGTGAGGGAAAGGTTCGGAGTGATGTAATGTCTGCGCCTCGCTAACTGGAATCTCTTTATTTCCCTTTCAAAGTATTTAAGTCCTGTTTCCTTCGTGAGACCATTAGCGATCTCCAGGATTGCCGAATGAAGTATCTCAATCGGGGCACTGCCTCCCTACATGAATCGCCAAGCTAAAGGACCAACGAGGCTCGACCTGCTAACGGGGGCTTGATCACTCGGTCGAGTTGGAGACCGGGAGACGCGGTTTGTCGTGTTACTGGCCCAGCCCTAAACCCAAGGATTGGAGGGAGCTTGCTCATTTATGAGAACCTCCGGGCACCCGTCCCATCAGGACGATTCGTATCTCAATCTCTGACGCCTGCTTTAATGAGTGACGGAACAGGGCTTGAACGACGTGATGTATCGGTCAGCGACACGTCCGTTGCCAGTCAAAAGCGCCTCGGGCATCGAGCAGCCCTTTTTCATTTACTTTGGATCTACCACCTTTCCCCGCCTTCCTCTCGTGCGCCTAACCGTTTGATCATTCGGCTTACCGAGGTCCCTCGTGAACGGCTGCGATATGTTTCCTCCGCCTATATATAGGCGCCCTCTGCCGCCTTTGCTTCCAGAGGGAACTCACGAGACCGAACTCTTTGTCCATCTCCCCTCATATCCACCGACTCTTCTAAAGAAGATCCTGTAGATGCAATCATGCCCTAAATTAGAGGTTTCGATGATTGACGGTTATTTAAGTTTAAGCTAATACATTGGATCTAACATTGAGATTTAGTATGCAGTAACGCAAGAAGTCCAAGGAATGGTCGGGGACCGAGTTCTTGGCATGAAGACTCGGAGTTGAGGAAGCTCCAGGCAGGAAGTCCAAGGGATGGTCGGGGACGGAACTCTTGGCATGAAAACCCGGAGCTGGGAGGCTCCAGGCGTGAAGCCCAGGAAATGAGAGGTTTCGCTGGCACGAGGTAATTGGATCCATTGGAAGGTCTTCAATTGATCCAGCTGTGAACTGCAGGCGTGAACTCCAGAGTTGGGCATATCAATCGATCCACCAATCGATTAGAAGATGACTAATCGATTGGTGAATCGATTCAGACTGACTCTGTGTGGAAACAGGCGGTTCTGAATCGATTACGGAATCGATTACGAATGATTCTGCCGTAGACAGAACGCTCGGTAATCGATTCAGAAACCCTGTAATCGATTGCTGAATCGATTACAAGTTGTTCTGTCCGCAGACAGAACGCTCGGTAATCGATCACTCAATCGATTCAGAAACCCTGTAATCGATTGATGAATCGATTACAAGCTGTTCTGTGCGCGACAGAACGCTCGGTAATTGATCAGTTAATCGATTCAGGATTCTAATCGATCAGCCAATCGATTCAAGTTCAAATGGCGTAATCCCAGCCGTTCATCCAACGTCCGTACTGCTCAACGGTTACTTGGTAATCGATTGGGGCTTCTCACCAATCGATTCAGGAAGCAAAAGAAGACCGTTATAAGCGGAAAATCGAGCTCAAACGGTAACACTGTTCCATTGCGATTTGAGCTAGGGTTTTTGTGCTTCAAGCTCTTTGTTCAAGCTCAAGTTTCCAACACCTTCATCAAGCAATCAAAGGAAGGAGAAGTAAGCCTATTGTGTAATACTTCTTTCTCTTCTTCTTCCTTGTGTTGTTCCTTGTGAAAGTTTTCAAGGGTGTTGTAAAAGGGTTTCTCCACCCTCGGGGTTGTTCCGAGAAGGAGGTTTGATAGTGAAATCTGCGATCGCTGGTGTGGACCCTTGGATTAGTCACCTCAAGGAGGTGGAGACCAAGTAAATACAAGTGTTAGCATTGGATTTGGTGGTGGGTAGACTTTGATTTCTGCTTGGAAGAAAAAGAATCAACTAAAGCGAGCTATTCACCCCCCCCCTCTAGCTCTACCGATCCTCAACAAGTGGTATCAGAGCGAGGTTGCTTCGGAGGACTCACACCCAAAGAAGCAAGTGTTTGAGCTGCGAGGATGTCTTTGAAAGAGGGCCACAGCACTACACGACCACCTTACTATGAAGGGAACAACTTCGCATATTGGAAGAGTCGCATGGAAAATTATCTCATGACTGAAATCGACAATTGGTTTTCTGTTACGGAGGGTTTTGTTGCGCCGACACAAGACGGAAAAATTCTGGAATCATCCAAGTGGACAACTGAGCAAAAGATGAAGGCGCAAGCAAATGCTAAAGCCACGGTAACTCTTCAATGTGGATTGAGTTCGGAACAACTAAACAAAGTCGGTCCATTTATGAGTGCTAAAGAGTTGTGGGATAAGCTAATTGAGCTAAATGAAGGCACAAAAGATTCAAGAATTGCCAAAAGGGACCTTCTTATAAATCAATTGCAAAACTTTGTGATGAAGGAAGGAGAAACCGTAAGTCAGTTACATGGAAGGTTTAAGGAGCTTCTCAATGGCCTTCATTCGGTTGGAGAGAGTGTGGAAAACCGGGACCTCATCAGGTATGCACTAAAATCCTTCCCAAGAAACTCCTTATGGTCATCAATGGTTGATGCTTATAAGGTTTCAAGGGATTTATCAATTGTCAAGCTAGATGAATTATTTTGTGAACTAGAATTGCATGAACAAGCTAATATAAGTCATAAGGAGAAAGGTATAGCTTTGGTTGCAGGTGAAAGAAGCAAGAAGAAAAGTAAAGAGAAGAAGAAGGAGAAAAAGGAAGAATTCTCCTCATCCGAGTCTGAGCAAGATAGTGACAGTGATAGCGATGAGGAGCTATCATCAAGTGAAATGGCAAATTTTGTCCGGAAGATGATGAGGCGATCTAGAAAGTTCAACAAGAAGGATGTTAAAAAGATGTTCCTTGATGACAAGAAAAAGAGTAAGTCTCAAGCTAAATCAAAAGCAAAGACTGATACAATTTGTTTTGAGTGCAGTAAAAAGGGTCATATCAAAGTCGATTGTCCCGAGCTAAAAAGAAAGGATGACAAGACAAAGAAAAAGAAGGCGTTGAAAGCTACATGGGATGATACTTCTTCTAGTTCATCAGATGAAGAAATTGGGAGAAAGACTTCAAGACATGTGGCTCTCATGGCCTTGAATGATGTTGAAAGTAGTGAAGATGAGGAAAATTATGAAGATGAAGTTGAGTCTTCAAGCGAGTCATCATCTAGTGAGGATGAGGTAACTTCTCCTAAATTAGATAAACTCTATGCTACTATTGCATGCTTGACAAATGCTTTATCTAAATCAAAAGTCAAAGTCAAAGAACTACAAACTAAGATGAAATTACTTGAAAATGATACTATGCCATGTGAAGCATGTACACATCATGAAGTTGCAAATTCTAGAGGTGATGATCTTAAAAAGGAAAATGCATCATTAAAATTGCAAGTAGAGGGCCTTAGAAATGCTTTGGAAAAATTTACCTCTAGCTCAAAATATTTGAACATGATATTAGGAAGTCAACGGGCAGTGTATAACAAGGCAGGATTAGGATATAAATCAAAGGATAAGGAAGTTAACTTCATGTCTCTTGTTAGTAGAAATCATGTTGCAAAAGTGAAAATTGTTCAAGCTTGGGTACCCAAGCAATTTGTTGTAGATGCTATTGGACCCAACATTTGGGTACCAAAATATTTAGTTCATCGTATTTGAACAGGCATGCGTCTAGGGGGAGCATCCAACAACATGGTTCATTGATAGTGGATGCTCTAGGCACATGACAGGAGACTCATCAAAATTTTCATCACTCAAAAATAAAAATAAAGGTACCGTTTCCTTTGGTAATAGTGGTGAATTGAAAGTTATTGGAATAGGAGATATTAAAATTTCTGAAAATTTATAATTAGGAATGTGTTATTAGTGAAAGGTATGGTCTTCAATTTGTTAAGTGTTAGTCAACTATATGACTCGGGATATAGAGTTGAGTTTGACTCATCTCAATGTCTAATTAAACATAGTGAACTAAACACTACCATGCTTATTGGCCATAGAAAGGAAAACATTTATCAAGTTGAACTATTTGGTATTACTAATGTGTTTGCTAAGTGTTTCATGTCTAAAGAGGAAGAGACTTGGCTTTGGCATCGGAGACTTGCTCACACCAACATGAGACACATCAAGAGACTATCAAAGAATGAGTTGGTGCAAGAATTGCCAAAATTGAAGTTTCAAAAGGACAAACTATGTGATGCATGTCAAATGGGTAAGCAAACCAAGGCTACCCACAAAGGTAAAACGAACTTAAGTACGTCTATCGCTTTGGAATTATTGCATATGGATTTGTTTGATAGTAGCAAGCATGTTTCCTTGAATGATAGTAGATATTGTTTAGTTGTGATAGATGACTTCACTAGATACACTTGGATGTTTTTCTTAAAGCATAAGGATCATATCTTAGAAACCTTGATTGCTTTTTGTAAAAGAGTAGAAAATGAGAAAAATTCGAAAATCAATAGATTACGAAGTGATCATGGAGGTGAGTTTGAAAACGAAAGATTTGAAAATTTTTGCTCACAAAATGGATATAAGCATGAATTCTCTACCCCTAGAACACCACAACAAAATGGGGTGGTTGAGAGAAAGAATAGAGTTTTACAAGAGGCCGCTAAGAGTATGTTAAATGAATACTCACTTCATAGTTATCTATGAACCGAAGCAATTAATACAGCATGTTATGTGCAAAATAGGACTTTAATACATAGGTTCTTGAACAAAACACCTCATGAATTGTGGTTTGGTAAACCTCCTACAATAAAACATCTTAGGGTGTTTGGATGTAAAGTATATATTTTAAACACTAAAGATCACTTAGGAAAATTTTCCGCCAAGGCGGATGAAGGTATTCTTGTAGGGTATTCCGCTCATAGCAAAGCATATAGAGTTTATAATAAGAGATCCAAAATAGTTGAAGAGTCTCTAAATGTAGTTTTTGAAGAAAATCCAAGCTCGAGTTCAAATAAAACAATAGAGGAGGAAGTACAATTTGAATTAGAGAAATTGACATTAGAGGAGGAAAATAATCTTGAGAAAGAAGAGAGTGAAACGGAAGGTGTGATTGAGCTACCACTTGAGAATGTAATCACTACAACTCAAGAACCAAGACACACAAGAACAAGTACAAACCATCCTTTGGAGCAAGTAGTGGGTGACATTACCCATGGGGTACGAACTCGATCTTATTTTCGGAATGAAGGGAGTCAAGTGGCTCTAATTTCACAAATTGAGCCAAAAGCCGTAAGTGATGCGTTGCTTGATCCCGATTGGATTTTGGCAATGCAAGATGAGTTGTCTCAATTTGAGAGAAGTCAAGTTTGGGAATTAGTTCCTAGAGCCAAAGGGAAATCAATCATTGATACAAAATGAGTTTTTAGGAACAAACTTGATGATAAAGGAATGGTTGTAAGAAATAAAGCTAGATTGGTTGCTAGAGGATTTAATCAAGTCGAAGGGTTGGACTATGATGAAACTTATGCACCGGTAGCTCGGTTAGAGTCTATTAGGATGATGTTGGCATTTGCCGCTCACAAAGGATTTAAGTTGTATCAAATGGATGTAAAATCGACATTTTTAAATGGTTTTATCAAAGAAGAAGTATATGTTGAGCAACCTCCGGGTTTTGAAGATTTAGAATGTCCAAACCATGTATACAAGCTTAAGAAAGCATTGTATGGACTAACACAAGCACCTCGTGCTTGGTATGAAAGATTGTCTACATTCTTAGTGTCAAAGGGTTTTCATAAAGGAACAATTGATCCTACATTATTTTTAAAGACTAGTGGGGAAGATATCTTTGTGGCTCAAGTCTATGTAGATGACATTATTTGTGGATCCACAAACAAAGACTATCTAAATGAATTCATAAATCACATGGAAAGTGAATTTGAAATGAGTTTGGTTGGTGAATTAACATTTTTCTTGGGTTTACAAATTAAACAAACAAAGGATGACATATATATTCATCAATCCAAATATGTAGGAGAAATCATTAAGAAATTTGGAATGGAGAGTGCTAAAGAAATATCTACTCCTATGGCAACTAACACCAAGTTAGACAATGATATTGAAGGTAAAGAAGTTGACTCCAAAATATATCGTAGTGCCATAGGTAGTCTCCTTTATCTCACGGCTAGTAGACTCGACATATTGTTTGCCGTGGGTATGTGTGCAAGGTATCAAGCTTGTGCCAAGGAGTCACATCTATGTGCAATCAAAAGAATCCTTCGCTACCTTAAAGGGACTCAACGGGTGGGTTTGTGGTACCCTAGAACCGAAACGTTTGATCTTGTAGGATATTCTGATTCGGATTATGCCGGATGTAAATTGGATCGGAAAAGTACTAGTGGTGGATGCCAATTTTTGGGATCTTCCTTGGTGAGTTGGTCAAGTAGAAAACAACATTGTGTAGCACTCTCCACAACCGAAGCCGAATATATAGCTATGAGTGAATGTGTATCACAATTATTATGGATGACTCATACCTTGGAAGATTATAAACTCATCTACAAAAATGTGCAAGTTCTTTGTGACAATGTGAGTACCATAAACTTGACAAAAAATCCGGTTCATCATTCACGAACTAAGCACATTGAGATTAAACATCATTTTATTCGAGATCATGTAGCTAATGGGGATATTGTTCTTAAATATGTTGAGTCAAAATCAAATCTTGCGGATCTTTTCACCAAACCTCTTCCAGAATCTGAATTTAGCTACTTGCGAAGAGAATTAGGAATGTGCCATATTGATTAATCCTCCATGATCATTTCAAGATATTCAACTCACTTGCCTTAATGTGCATCTCACAAGAACCTAGAACTTCCCTTGCTTGTGCCTTTGTAGATGGGAGTGAGATGTTAGGTTTCATCTTCTTGTTCATAATGCTTGTTATGATGTATTACTTTGAGCAAGAAGATGAAAATTCCTCATAAATCATTCACTTGACCAATCATGGGGAAGACTAGTACGCTATTAATGTGTACTTAGTCCGAAGATCGTGATTGGATATTTTCATGAACTAACCAAATAACCAAGTCCTTGGAGAACATGTAAGCATGCTTGACCCCTTAAGAACTAGAAAATGCCACAAATTGAGCACGTTTTAGCCATGTATCAGTTATTCCCGTTACCAATCGATTGATTTCAGTTATCAATCGATTGGTGGGTCTGCATTCTTCGACAGAAACCCCCTGAATCGATTCCCTAATCGATTCCGACAGTTTTTCTAGGGCACAGATTGCTTCTTAATCGATCAGTGGATCGATTAGTACAAGTTGAATCGATCAGTGAATCGATTACACGCCCATGTGATCAATGATATGGATCGATTCACCAAGGCCGTAATCGATTAAACCCTAAACCCAATCGATTACGGCCATTAACTCTTTCCACCTAACCTGTCCTGTCACTCGCCCCTTGCCCTAAAACCATCCGCCGACCCGATATTTCCCGCAGACCTCTCCCGCGTGCTCTTAAACCTCAAGCCCTAGGGTTTCTCTTCTTCCTCCTTCGCTGCCCACCTCTTCTCTCGTCGCTCGATCAGGCGCCTCCTCCTTCACGCGACTCGCAGACGCCGCTGGGGCTCGCCACTTCTTCACCTCCCGCAACTCACAGTCGGGTCTCCTCCTTCACGCGACGCGCAACTGCTGGGAGCTTTTGAGGGCCACTTCTTCACCTGTTCCAGCATTTTCCTTCACCAATGGCGCCAAAGTAAACCCTAACCTTCCTTCATCTTCGTTTCCTTACTCATTTATCTTGGTTTTTGGCTAATCCGTTTTTGTCTGTGTTGCATTGCATTTATCATTTCAACCTCTGCATCATTTTTCCTAACCCTAAAACTCACGACCTTTACCTTAATCTCAAACTCCAAATTGGTTGTTTGTGTGTCCTCACATTGTCTTCTTTTCTTGGTCATCTTTGGTTGGTCATCAATAGGAAGAAACAAAGGGCGGATGAGACGGGTGCCGGGTCTTCTCGCCCTAAACCCCCTACGGATGCCCGTTTTCCGAATGCCACCCTTCAAAAGGCATATGGTCAACATGTATTTAAATTGATTGCCCCTAAATCACTAGACCGCCAATACTTTCATGATCATTGTTTCTCCGTGTTTCAAATCCTTGAAAACTATAAACTTGAGTCTATCATCTATTGTGAGCGAGGGGTCAACATAGGGTTGGTTTCCGAGTTCTACAACAACCTACACACCATGGATGGTGTAAATTATAAAACTCGGGTAGCCAAACAAAGTTTAGATTTTAGCTATACGACTCTTTCGGATTTCCTCCAGTGTCGTCCCTCTACAAATAGCTTTGTTTTCTTTCCTACGCTTCCTGAGCTTCTACCTCCGCCATTTGAGGATATCTCCATTGACTCGATGTATCAGTATCTCTTTCGGCGTCCGCGTCCAGATGGCCCTTATGCCAATCTGACTACGTTTCCTGCTCTAGAGCTCTCCGCTATTGATTATGCCCTTTATAAGGTCGTAATCAACTGTCTTTTGCCTATTGTGTCTCGCGCCTTAGCGACCATCCGACCCTCTCAGCTTTTCCTGACCTGCTCTTCACCGGGGTCTTGATGTTAACATCCCTCTAAACATATTTCATTCCATTATCCATTTCACTCAGCCTGTGCACGGTACCGTTCATATGCCTTTTGGGCATATTATTACAGACTGGCTTGCCACTATGGGGATTGACGTCTCTAGAGGGAAGGTGGAGCCCATGACCGTCAAATACTCCCGGATTTCAGCACGTTCCTTCTCCAAATCCGGGATGACGGGCGAGTTTGGCGCCATTCGTTGGACTGATGGTCGGCAGGTTGGGGAGGGCCCGCGAGCACGCCCTGGACATGGACACGTTGCTGCGGCTGCTCCGGATGATGCCGAGGAGGAGGATATTCTGGATAGGGTCCGTGCGTTTGAGGAGACCGTCGACACTCGCTTTGAGGAGATGCGGTTGGAGAATGACTTGCGTCACTTCGAGACGCAATCACGCCTCACAGCCATTGAGCGCACCCTGCTGGAGGTGCGCGATATGTGTCGCTCCCGGATGATCGGCCAGCCTCCTCTTCCTCCACCGTCTACTGATGCTCCATCGTCGGAGGTTGGCGCCACTTCGGGAGGTTCTGGTCTTCCCGATGTTGCGGCGACCCCGGCCGCTGATCCTGCTGCTGCACTCGAGGAGTTCTTCTTTGAGCCTTGATTTATGTAGTCATGTTTCGGTGGTTGTTTTTTTTTGTTGGTGGTATTCTGTACTCTGTCTATGGATATTGTTGACTCTTGATGTTTGTATGCTATGTTCACATTTTCTGCCTTATATGCTACTGGTTTGTTTGCATGTTGCGAGTTGTGATTTTCTATCTTGTATGGTACTTCCATTGAGGGGGAGTTTTTTTTTATGTTTTATGTTTATGTGTCATTTTTGATATTTGGCAAAGGGGGAGACTTGCATATATTTAAAGTTTATATTCATGATTATGCTCTAAATAACTTTACTATATGCTTATTGGATTGATATCGCTGATATTATGTTGAAAGTTAGCTTAAACTTAAATAGATTGTCAAACATCAAAAAGGGGGAGATTGTAGATGCAATCATGCCCTAAATTAGAGGTTTCGATGATTGACGGTTATTTAAGTTTAAGCTAATACATTGGATCTAACATTGAGATTTAGTGTGCAGTAACGCAAGAAGTCCAAGGAATGGTCGGGGACCGAGTTCTTGGCATGAAGACCCGGAGTTGAGGAAGCTCCATGCAGGAAGTCCAAGGGATGGTCGAGGACGGAACTCTCGGCATGAAGACCCGGAGCTGGGAGGCTCCAGGCGTGAAGTCCAGGAAATGAGAGGTTTCGCTGGCACGAGGTAATTGGATCCATTGGAAGGTCTTCAATTGATCCAGCTGTGAACTGCAGGTGTGAACTCCAGAGTTGGGCGTATCAATCGATCCACCAATCGATTAGAAGATGACTAATCGATTGGTGAATCGATTCAGACTGACTCTGTGTGGAAACAAGCGGTTCTGAATCGATTACGGAATCGATTACGAATGATTCTGCCGTAGACAGAACGCTCGGTAATCGATCACTCAATCGATTCAGAAACCCTGTAATCGATTGCTGAATCGATTACAAGCTGTTCTGTCCGCAGACAGAACGCTCGGTAATCGATGACTCAATCGATTCAGAAACCCTGTAATCGATTGATGAATCGATTACAAGCTGTTCTGTGCGCGACAGAACGCTCGGTAATTGATCAGTTAATCGATTCAGGATTCTAATCGATCAGCCAATCGATTCAAGTTCAAATGGCGTAATCCCAGCCGTTCATCCAACGTCCGTACTGCTCAACGGTTACTTGGTAATCGATTGGGGCTTCTCACCAATCGATTCAGGAAGCAAAAGAAGTCCGTTATAAGCGGAAAATCGAGCTCAAACGGTAACACTGTTCCATTGCGATTTGAGCTAGGGTTTTGGTGCTTCAAGCTCTTTGTTCAAGCTCAAGTTTTCAACACCTTCATCAAGCAATCAAAGGAAGGAGAAGTAAGCCTATTGTGTAATACTTCTTTCTCTTCTTCTTCCTTGTGTTGTTCCTTGTGAAAGTTTTCAAGGGTGTTGTAAAAGGGTTTCTCCACCCTCGGGGTTGTTCCGAGAAGGAGGTTTGATAGTGAAATCTGCGATCGCTGGTGTGAACCCTTGGATTAGTCACCTCAAGGAGGTGGAGACCAAGTAAATACAAGTGTTAGCATTGGATTTGGTGGTGGGTAGACTTTGATTTCTGCTTAGAAGAAAAAGAATCAACTAAAGCGAGCTATTCACCCCCCCCTCTAGCTCTACCGATCCTCAACAGATCCTTCTCTGGGAGGAGCATACGCTCTTTCGGACGACTCGCAATCCTCTCCTTCGGAGGAGCTTGACCAGGAATATTCTGAAATGATACTCCCTCCCGACTCACCCCTTTCGCCGTGCGGGGGTACTTCACGCAAGGGGAAAGAGCCAATGAAGCCAGGCTCCTCCTTCCGCAAGGGAGTCTCTAATACGAGTGGCTCTCTACTAGAAACCTATCCTCAGGCGCCTCGTTCGGCTGACTTTTCATCTCCATATAGCACTCCTGCTCTCCCCCACATAGCGAAGCGAGCCAAGGTGCCGGCTTCTGCAGAACTTGCTGCTGCGGCACCTCCATCTTCCCGTGTGACCTCCCCTCCTGAGCACACTCCCCCTCCGCTCGTCCCCGAGGTATCGCTTTCTCCAGCGCCTCCAGAGCTTGCCCCTCCTCATTTGGCTTCCCTATCCGGGGCGTTCCCTTCGGCTACACCCTCGAGGAGGGTTTGGAGGGGTATGCCAGCAAGGAGTGCGAAGGGAAGGGTTCGCCCTGTCCTTCGTCATTCAACTCGTTGTAGCTCTATACGCCGACCAGCCGACCCTGCTAGCTCGACGAATGCTGGAGGGGGTAGTACCATATGCCCCCTATCAAAGCAAAAGCTAGGCTGGAGAGGCTTATTGCTTGCAGGCTCCTTGCCCTTTTGCAAACTATGGGTCTCTGTGGGTGAGGATGCCACGGCTGGTTCTCCTGGGCCCGTCTCTCCATCTACTGCCACCCCTGGACACCATCTAGTGATTTGTGTTCAAGTGGTGGTCCGGACGGAAAGTCTGCACACTTCTTCCAGCCGAGAGTTTGGAAACTCGGCTCGGGCCCAAACTCTTAGGCCTGCCCCGCCAAACTTCAGCTTATGAAAGGTGTTGTTTTTAGTCCTCTTTTCTTCTGTGTCTGATTTTGGCCTTCTCTTGCTGACAGGCGTTGCCACCCGCTTGGATTTCGGAGGAGTGGTCTGCGCTTAGAGCACAACCTTTCGAAGCACAACACCTCATCTCTATCTTGCGAGCCGATCTGAGGGCCAAAGAGGCGGAGCGAGCTGCTAGTGCCGCGGAGCTCAGCGAGCTGAAGCAGAAGTACGAGGTTCAAACGTCCATGCTGAAGGCCGTCCAGCGGCGCCTTAGGCACCTCAAAGGCTACACCGACTCCTTGCTCCGAGGCTGGGCCACAAAGAGGACCGGCCGAGCTCCTTGATTTAGGGTCGGGCATTACTGAGGCCCGACCGATTTTGTTCTGATTAGCCAAAGAGAGACTGAGCCTCTACTTTGTAATTGCTCTTGATAATAAAATGCTACTCTTCCGTATATGTGTGATGTTTGTGAGTCAGCAATCCGAATGACGTTAATAACCAGCACGAGGGCTTTCCTTACCTAAGTCTCCCCCGCTCCTGGTGTTTATGATCGTCGCGGACAGGCATTAGGATTTCCCTCTGCGGGGGTTGCCCTAACCAGAAGATGTTGCGCTCCCGTGGCCGGAGGACCTAACCATTATTCCGGGGCCATTTGCGACGTTATAGCCGGGCCGCAGATGCACGCGGCCTTGTCAGACCTCACGTCTCACAATTACGCTTAACCTACGAAACACCTGAGTCGGGGGGATGTTTACTGAGTGTTTCTTGTCTTTGTCCCTCAAGAATTTTGCCCCCCTTGGCGGGTTAATAAGAGGGAAACCTGGGTTGCCTTACGCTGGGTCAAGGACCAAGCCGGAGGAGCAACATGACTTGCTAAAAGATGAGAGTTCGACCACCCACTCAGGCCGATTCTCAGGAGCGCGGGCAGTCACACGTCTGATCGGGGTCACCGAGCCAGGTGGGGCGTGGAAGCTAGCGCACTTGTAACTTGCTGGCGAGGCAAGAGTTTGCACGCACGGTCGGGCGGGCTAAACCGCGTGACAATAGCGCACACAGTCGGGCCGGACTCAGGAAGCGTGGGACGTCACGCCTCTTACTGAGCAGCCGAGCTGCGGGAAAGCATACGCGGTCAGGCAGGTTGAACCGCGGGACAATAGCGCACACAGTCGGGCAGAACTCAGGGAGCGTGGGACGCCATGCGTCTTACTGAGAAGTACTGAACCGCGGGATAATAGCGCACACAGTCGGGCAGGACTCAGGGAGCGTGGGACGCCACACCTCTTACTGAGCAACCGAGCTGCGGGAAAGCACACACGGTCAGGCAGGCTGAACCGCGGGATAATAGCGCTCACAGTCGGGCAGGACTCAGGGAGCGTGGGACGTCACGCCTCTTACTGAGCAGCCGAGCTGCGGGAAAGCACACACGGTCAGGCAGACTAAGCCGCGGGATAATAGCGCACACAGTCGGGCAGGACTCAGGGAGCGTGGGACGCCACGCGTCTTACTGAGCAGCCGAACTGCGGGAAAGCACACACGGTCAGGCAGGCTGAACCGCGGGATAATAGCGCACACAGTCGGGCAGGACTCACGGAGCGTGGGACGCCACGCGTCTTACAGAGCAGCCGAACTGCGGGAAAGCACACACGGTCAGGCAGGCTGAGCCGCGGGATAATAGCGCACACAATCGGGCAGGACTCAGGGAGCGTGGGACGCCACGCGTCTTACTGAGCAACCGAACTGCGGGAAAGCACACACGGTCAGGCAGGCTGAACCGCGGGATAATAGCGCACACAGTCGGGTAGGACTCAGGGAGCGTGGGACGCCACGCGTCTTACTGAGCAGCCGAACTGCGGGAAAGCACACACGGTTAGGCAGGCTGAACCGCGAGATAATAGCGCACACAGTCGGACAGGACTCAGGGAGCGTGGGACGCCACGCGTCTTATTGAGCAGCAGAGCTGCGGGAAATATAGCTCGAGAGCCTAGTATATCTGCAAGCAAGGTAAGAACCATATGCCTTCCCTCGTCCGACGTGCTTTACATTTGCATTCTTATTTGTTACTCAGCAGCTCGGTAAGGCTGGAGGTGGACCGCACTCCAGGGTCGATCCAACCTTTTTCCTTTCTCATTCTCTTAGTAATACGCCCCCAAAGAGAGCTTTTGCACAATCTTGAAGGGTCCTCCTCATTGCGGTTCCAGCTTGCTCACGTCTCCTATTGGCTTGACTCTCTTCCAGACGAGATCCCCCACTTGAAATGTTCTAGGCAACACTCTTTGATCATACCGCTGCTTCATCTTCTGCCTATACGCAAACATCCGAGCCGCTGCATTGTCCCGGATTTCATTGACCAGGTCCAGCTCCAACCGCCGCCTCTCTGGGTTATCTTCATCGTACGCCGCCCTTCGATCCGATTCACACCCGACCTCGACCAGAATCACTGCCTCAGTTCCATAAACCAACTGGAAAGGCGCGCATCCGGTGGTTTCTTTGATAGTGGTCCGCAAGGCCCATAAGATGCTTGGGAGATCCTCCACCCAGGTTCCGCCCACGTGATCGAGCTTGGTTTTCAACCCCCTGAGAATTTCCCGATTGGCCACTTCGGCTTAGCCATTGCTCTGAGGATAGGCTACAGAAGTAAACGCCTGCTTGATGCCGTATTTGGCGCACCATTCTCGTATCTTCCTGCCCTGGAACTGTCTCCCATTATCTGAGATAATCTTATGTGGGATCCCATACCGGCATAGTATGTCCCGCCACAAGAACCTCTTTACTGCCTGCTCGGTGATGCGCGCCAGAGCCTCTGCCTCTATCCACTTAGAAAAGTAATCAACCGCGACCAACAGGTATTTCTTCTAGGCGGCGGCTATTGGGAACGACCCCACAATGTCCATGCCCCACTGGTCAAACGGGCATGAGACTACCGACGCCTTCATGACTTCCGTGGGTCGGTGCGGTAGGCACTGGTGCTTCTGGCAGGATAGGCATTTGGCCACCAGCTCGTTGGCATCCCTTTGCAGGGTGGGCCAATAGTACCCCGACATTATCGCCTTCCGAGCCGTCGCTTGAGCGCCCGCATGATGTCCGCAGATCCCCAAATGAATTTCCCTCAAGACATAGTCAGCATCTTCTTCGTTCAGGCACTTGAGGAGGGGTCGAGAAAACGACCTCTTGTAGAGAGTATCACCGACCATGGTAAATCTGGACGCATGCTTCTTGAGCCATCAAGCCTCATCGTGGTTGGTCGGCAAGGTCCCCCGAGTGAGGTATGTGATAATCGGGGCTCGCCAGTCAGACTCCAGCTCCAGGTCAGCCTGTCTCTCTATCTGCATGACTAACAGAGCTGGGCCGCCAGCTTGAGGGAGCACCCACGAGCCGACCGAACTGGCCAGCTTTGCCAACTCATCCGCCTTGAAGTTCTCTTCCCTTAGGATCTTCCTCACTTGTACCTCTTTGAATTCGGCTTTGAGTTTGTCATAGGCTTCGATGAAAGTCTGCAGCCGATCACTATTGACCTCAAACTTTCCAGCTACTTGCTGTGTAACTAGCTGAGAATCCGAGTAGAGCATTACTCGAGTCGCCCCCACATGCTTAGCGGCCTGCAATCCAGCTATGAGGGCTTCATATTCGGCTTCATTATTGGTAGCCTTGTATTCCAATCGCACGGACAGGTGCATTTTCTCTCCGCTAGGGGAGATCATCAGAATACCGATCCCACTCCCTGACCGAGCAGACGAGCCATCCACATATATCTGCCACGCC